>PVJA010010918.1:0-25075 GCA_004027025.1 Myocastor coypus
AATAAAAAAATTGAAAAAAAAAAAAAAACACCGGTGATTCTTTCTTTGAGGGCAGTGTCTGTGCTTTGTTCATCCTTACATACACTGCATACAAAGTTAATGTTATACCTTTATTGTTTTACAATTTCTGTGGCAAAATACTGGATACTTACAGTTTAAAGTATGAGAGATTTATTTAACTCATGGTTATACTGAGGGCAGTTCACTGTGTGCTGGTTACAATGAGCACATAACATGGCAGAAGGGCCTGGAGGAGGAATTCTGCTCAATTCAAGGTGACAAGAGAGAAAGGAGGACCTGGGGACAAGAATACCCTCATCCTCGTCATGACCCCAGTCAGTCACCTTTTCCAGCCAGGCCCACATCCTAAGAACACACTGAACAGTAGTCTCATCAATTTTTTTTCCTGATGATGACTGTGGTCCCATGAACCAGTCACCTCTACAACCTGCACACTGGAACACATGAGATTTCTGGGGGGAGATTTTTAGATAGCATGATAAACTACTAAATTCTTGATAAAATGCTCTGGAGCCAGATGGTTTTGGTGATGATTTGTGTTTAAGAACTTAAAATATCAATTGCATAAATTATTTTCTGTAACATAGCAAGCAAAAGAAGTTTCCACGAAGGAAGACCTTTTTGTTTTGGATAGGGAAATTCCCCTGAAAGCCCTTCCTGTGTTAATGTGTATTCCCATAGAAGGAAGTGCCCTTGTTCTTTAATATAAGCTTCCATGACTATATTGTTTCCTTGCACCCCAAAACTAGGTCTTGTGGAGTCTACCATCCTAGAGTTTTTATTTTGAATGAATGAGGTGAAGAAGCAGCAATATTTATCATGAATATTTTGGAGTATTCTGGAATGGTCCGGCCCAACGGTGGGCTATAAGAGTATATAGCAAATAAGACATGGGCTTTGTTCTTGCACACCTAGTTGCCCTTAGTTTATGGGTTTGGTCCTTAGCTTTGTTATTAATCCTGTGGGCTACATACTGTTTTTCTAATCCAAGCATTTTTAAGTTTCTCAGCACTGGCTTCTGTTAGCTATCTTTGACAATATGTCTTAAACACACTCAAATCTACCAGTTTCCCCAAGTGTTCTTCTTATATTTGAATTCACATTTCTACCCAGTCCTTCTCATACGGAAGTTTTTCTCTTATTTTCAGCCAAGAACTTTAAGGGTGCAAAAATCGTCCTAGTAGAGAATTACAAGTAAAGCAGGGAAGTGTGTCTGCATGTATATGTGTGCGCATACGTGTACATGCATGTATGTATAGAGACATGAGCAACTGGGATTCTCTGTTTGTCAGAATTAGGGATGGATATGGTGAAAATCCAGACATCAGTCAGAGAGATGTGGTTCCTAGGATGCATTTATAAAACCCAAATAATTATGTTGCTGTGGCTACCTAGAAATGAAGTGCCCAGCAGAAGCTTCTTGAGCTTAAGTGGCCAGCACCATAAAATAACTAGGCACGGAGTGGACAGGGAACACAAGAATTATCTGAGAGATTTGAGGAACTTAAAAGGAAAAGAGCCCTTCAGATATCTTGGCTCAGTGAGTCAATAGAAACCCAGGAACTTTCAGTGTCTGTGTTTCCTCTAGTTCAAACAGAAAGTGATTTACTAGGGTGAGCTATCAACGGAATGCACAGCCTTAATACATGAAAGGTATTTTACTAATTGGGAAGAAAATGAGCCCCTAAGACATAGAAATGAGATCTCACCTATCTGCTTTCCTTGTTAACCAAATAGCCCCTTTCCCCCCCCCTGCATGTTAATGCTAATCATATCTTGCTTAATGATAGGTACCCTTTCTTCACATGAGGAATTCCTTCAGAAACTAAGCTACTTTTCTTCTTCTTTACTTCTGTACTTCTTTTTATACTTCTAAACAGCTCAAAAGTTAGCATGTATCATGCCTCAAGGGAAAACCTGAAGAAGAAGATTCCAATACTAAAGAAATGTAGAATCATTTCAATCTACGTGAAAATGCTTGTGTGGGTGCTCAGTTGAGGACAAGGAAATCCTAACTTTAGATATGCTAAATGCTTCGCTATGGCTAAGCTTACTGGAAATTCTGGATTCAGAGAGCCATACCTAGCAGATGGGAACAGTACACTTTGTTTGACGGACAAAAAATTAGGATATTATTTTGCATGTTTTCCCCATATTAGATGAAGTTTGAACACAAAATTTCCATTATTTAATGTAAACCACTGTCCCTTGCCTTCTGTATGGGAAGGAGATAATAATGAGATAAATCAACATTTACCGATAGTGGGATCAGTATTAGCAGAGGAGATGTTAATGGCACTCACCAGTAAGAGAGAGCAAGATTAGACACTATCACCATTATCAGGGTCTGCAGAGATCAGTGGTTAGGATAAAAAAGGACGACAGCACGCTAAAGTTTTTCTTGATTTGCATGACTGAAACAAGAAAAAGTCTACAGTGATCTGATGAGCTGTGACCTGACATGAGCTACTGAAAAATCATTGCCAAATCCCCAGACATAAGGAAGGTCATAAAATGCTTTGATTCAAATAGAATCAGTGTATATTTGGAGCAGAGCCCTACACAAGCATTACTGATAGTCTTCTTCCTCAGCTTCTTACCATACCTTACAGGATAAGCATGCCTTGAGGGTGAATGGTACCCACACTCTGGCAAGATTATCAGCCAAGTCTTTGGAACTTACATTAGTTCCAGGATACCTTTGCATTCCACTAGTCTGAGTGAAAATTCACTTAGGTCAGCAGTTCTGCCTCAAGTCTCACAGAGAATTGAATCATACCTGATACTACAGGTGCTTTTCTATTTTCTGGCAACATAGATAGGATATATAGACTCAAGATTTAAGAGAATGTTTATTTTGGCTCTGTAGCTCTTGGATAAAGTGATGTACTGGTTAAAAATCAAAAACAGAAAACCAAAAAAGTAATTGTAAGATGTTGGAATTTCTCCTTTTTGTTAAAAAGATAAATTCAAAGCAATGGACCAGTAACTGCAGTTCGATCCCCAGCACCATATGCCATGCCAGTTCCACCTCCAGGGTGGGCTAAGACAGCCAGAGTCCAGGTATGGTGGTACATGCCTGTAATCCCAACGCTGAGGAGGCTGACCGCAGGAGGATCACCATGAGTCCAGTTGCATAGTGAGACCCTGAAACAACCAAATACATAAAAAAACAATATTGTGCCGTTAGGGAATTTTCAGTCATTAGTTTTTCCATTAGAAAAGGGAACTGCATGAGGATGTGAATTTTATAATACTGTATTTAATATTATAAATATATGATCAATGCATAGGAAAAATAGATCTCATCAGCACAGTAGTAATAGTATATGAAGAATACTATAGGACATTCTCACTGTGAAATGAAATAGCATCAAACTGAATGTAATGGTATGTCAAAAGAACCATCTATCATTACTGAGTATTGTTTATTCTGGAAATATGAAGATATTGTCTTCATCTTCAGTTAAAAGGGAACTGATGAACATAATAAATCATAATTTGAGATAAAACAAGAGTTATATAATAATCTTAGTAGATAGTGAAATCTAGTAACATGTTATTCCCAATTTTATAAAATAACCCTTTTAAGAAACTTAAGAGTAGGACTTTTTTCAAAGTGCTAAATATGAACTACTTAAGAATAAATTTGGTTATACAAATAGTGACGTTTTAAGATCATTGCCATCCAAATCAAGAGTAAGGCATTTTTATATAACTTTCTAAATGAAAGTTTTAGACCACATACTAGAATATCAAAAAGAAATGAGGGACATAACTACTGCAAAGAAAGAGACAAAATCATGACTACTTGAAAGTACTTATATACCTAGAATATCAAATGTTGAACTTTTAGAGTGGAGTTCAATAACATATTCATATATGCAATACATAGGTAGCAATATAATTTATCTATATAACAAAATATTAAATGATACAGAAAAGCATGTACCAAAATGGTCAAAAGGATAAAAATTGTAAAGCATGACAGAGCTATTAATAATTATACAGTGTAAAATGAAGAGTATTTGGGGGCACCTGAGTGATGCAGCTTGTTCTATATTCTTGACTGAGAAGTCTGACTCATGTGGAAGCATTTTATTCTCTCAGAAGACACTGTGCTCAGTTCTTTGTCATACTTATCGAGGATGAGCTGACAGAAGGGGCCAGATCAGAGATGAGTCATTATTACCTCGTTGTAATCCATGCACCATTATATAACCTGTGGATAACACAGCCTGTGACTCTGCTAGCAGAACAGGCAATTGCATGCAGGCCCTAAATAAGTGTGGCTTATGAAAGAAGCTTTTGAAAATGTCTTAAGCATCCAAGTGAGTTGTTGGAGAGATATTCTTATATCTTCCTTTTCCTGGTGTGGTTAAGTTGCCACTCCTGCCAGTGTCTTGAAGAACAAGCAGACAAGCACTGCTGTCACTTAAGGGAATTGTTAAAGACTTGGGAATTCTCCATCTACCTGATGTTCTTGGGAGCTGGAACTGGGCTTCATGGATGTCACTTACACAGCTTATTACTCAGCTTTGTACTATTATAATGAACTTATGAGGCAACTAGATTTATAAATGAAAAATGATTTAACAGTTTTGCAGTCTCAAGCTTCAAGATCAGGTAGCACCACTGGTTTGGCCTCTGGTGAGCATCGTAAGTGGTCACACATTATGCTCAAGGTACGTAAGGGCAAGTGATTGGGCTTAGAGCCAGGAATGGAGACAGAAAAAAATGTTGTGGTCCCACAGTGCACTCAAGCATACACGCTCTATGACCCAAGGAGCTCCTACTCAGTAGGCACTAATTCTTAATGGTGCTATAGCACTTCCCAATATTACTACCCTATGGACCAAAGTTTTGATTATGAGAACCCTTGGGACACACTAACCGAATTTAAACTATAGCTTGTAGTTGGACAGGGCCCACATTCAGAAAGATTCCCTACATTGATACTTTGCTGTTGCCATTTTGAAAGTCTTAATTGTTAAACAAGCATCCCTGAAGTTTCTTTCTGTACTGGACCACATAAATTAGGAAGCCTGGCTTGGCATGCTGTGGTGGCTACTTAACTTGCGTGAAGTATCAGAGTATTCAGCTTTGCCCTTATACTCAGAGGCCGTGGAAAGAATTGTTCTTAGTGTGACCCCATTCAAGATTATTCTATTGGAATCCCTCTTACTCCTGTCTTACCTCAAAGAAACTCTGGGTGATTTATTGGGATTGTTCTGTTTCAAATTCTGGTTCATAATTAGAAACAGTGTCAAATAAACCAGCTGCAGCCATCCAAGTGCCACTAAAATGGCAGTGGGTGGAAAAACACTAAAAAATGCAGTAAAAATTGATGCGTACTCTGACAAAAGTATAAACCAAGAATTCTGGGAGGAGTAGAGAAACAATTAGCTGCTCTACTTGGAGGTCTAGTACTTGTTCTGGTCTTTGAGGATGGGGAGCAGCAAATTTTGGAAAAGCAGAGGGAGGGCACTCTAAGGCAAGGGAGGAGTCTGGGTACTAGAGTCGAGATGGAGGAAAGAGATTTATCTGTGTATGTAAGCAGGATGGCTTGGACAACTGTACTGTGAAATACATATTACTTTAAGTGAAATTTTGTATCGTTTGTAATTATTTTCTGTTTTATTTTGTATTCTCTTTAAAAAATTGAAAAAGAAGAGTTGTAAGGAAAAAAATTCACTTCAGAGAACACCAGGGGATTCATGCGGACTAGAACAGGAGGGTGAAGTAAAAGTGATCAGTAGAAGGTACCCCTGCAGAGGCAGGTTAGGATGAGATTATCAGGAGGTTTGCACATGAGCAAGGATTTTGAATTATAACTAGTTGATGGTGAGGGTGATCTGAAAGATTTTCTTTTCTTTCTTTTTTTTTTTTTTTTTGAGACTGGGTCTTGCTGCGTAGCCCAGGCTGGCCTGAAACTTGTGGCGATCCTCCTGTCTCAGCCTCTTGAGTGCTGGGATTACAAGCATGCACCACCACATCCAGAAGTTTCATTTTAAAAAAAATATAAAATATTTTCAACAAAGTGGAGAGAAATTTACCGTGAACACTTTTATACATACCACCAAGATTCTAATATTAACTTTTAAAAACCATATTTTAAAAGGTCACATAGTTCTGAAAGATTTTCAGTAGTAAAACGAGAAGGCAAAGGGGGAAAGGTGGACTGAAGGCAGGGAAAGGTGAGCAGTGATGACGTCATGTGTGACACAGGACAAGAGTCAGAAATGGAGAAAGGTTTCTGTGGGCTCAGAACACTCCACATTGGGACTAGCGAGATGGCCCAGCGGTCTAAAGCACTTGCTTAGGAAAGTTTAGGTAACCACAGGGATCATGGCTCAATCCCCAGCACCACATACCGTGCCAGCCCCAACCCCGAGGGCAGGCTGAGCCAGCCATAACATGAATAAATAAATAAGTTTTTTAAAAAATATTCCACATTGTTTCCTTGTCAAATGTTTGTAAAGGTTGCTGGGATTACCAGATACAAGCCTGTAAGGTTGATCAAGCAATTAGACATCAACCTTTTAAAATAACTATAATTCTTCTCAAAAATATATACATCTGGCTGTATCTATCTATGTATGTCTATATCTGTATCTATATCTTTATGTATCTATATCTAACTATAAATATACAAATTTTTCTGGATCAAATATGCAAAATTATTTTTGGCTCTGAGTTTATCTTAGTTATGGTTTTTATTATTTTTTCTTTATTCAAGATTTCTAGAGTCACCTATTATTCTTTGTATAATAATTTTCTTTATTTTTTTATTTAAAATTTTTTGCTATTCTTTTTACTGTTTACAGACTCCAGTTTGTCTTTTGTATGTGTGTCTTGAGTTTTCATGTGTTAATTCTGAGACATCATTTTTGATACTATTTTTCTAACGTTGCCCAGTTCCTACTTTAGTTTATAGGTTCTCAACTGAGCATACTGCCTGGCTCTTACATTAATCTCAGTGGACTATCTTGTATTTTATCCTATTATCAGTGTATCTTTCTTTTATGTCCTTTTGTTTACTATTTTGTTATTATAGTTGTTATTTTGCTTTATAGCAGTCATGTTATCCTAAATTCCACTGGAAATTCATTTTAATATAGTGAAATTCCTTTGTGGCTCATATAAGCCTATTTTTCAAAGATGTCATTTCTTCCCTGAGTATTCGGAAGTTGCCATGTTTGCCTCTGCCTCTAGCTGCACTTTCATATGATGCTCTCTATTGGATTTATCTTTATTTTTCTGCAAATAGGATTATATCATTGTAGACTCATATTTGCATAGACAAAGTGCCTCAATTTGCTTTGATTTTATTGTTTTCTTGGGTACTGATAAGAAAGATTCTCACATCTACAACTAGGAGTTCGTTATAGTGAACATATCGTTTTCCAGATACCTGTGGACATTGGTCTTTCACTGACTGCCAATGACACAGGTTGAAGCAAAACGATCTTCTAGCTCCACCCGCTGCCATTTCCTCCTGCCCAAGCTCCAGTCCCAAACCCCATCCGGCATCCCGTTTGGCCCAAGTGCCTGCCCGGTAAGGACCCTCAGTCCGCCACCATTTCGTGGTTCCTCCCGCCTGAGCTCCATTCCCAAAACCATCCAGCATATCATCTGGTCCGCATGCCTGCTGGACTCCTCAACTCCAGAGCTCTGACTTCACCCACAGTCCCCACCCATGGGCTTTGTAGAAGCCAACAGCTCGAGGTCAGACATGTAATCAGGCACTTCCGGAGGGGAAATAGCTTGGTGGATCTGGACCAAACTCCCATAGGTGCTAACAGCATAACTTCGCCACAGTGCAGAGATCACTGCCATACAAAATGATAACGACAAAGAGTAAGATGCAATCTTAGGGCCTGAGTCCATGCAAATCAAATACAGGAGATGCCACCATGGAAGAAAATGGGAATCATGCAGCTGAAACACCTGAATGTGAGGTACAGAGACAAGTACAGAAATGTATAGGGCAACTCAGATCAGAGATAACGTCTGAAATAAAAAAGAAATGCATGAATTAATAGAATCTGAAGTGGAAAAACAATTGCAGAAACATATAGAGGAAACCAGAATAGAAATAATCCCTGAAATAAAAAAAGACATGTGTAAATTAATAGCATCTAAAGTAGGAGAACAAATGCAGAAAAGTAAAGAGAACAGAGCAGAAATAATCTCTGAACTAGAAAGGGAAAGGATAACTATAATGAAAGACTTAAACAATATTAAAGAAGATATTGATAAAAATTAGAGAAGAACAGAAAAATGATGGATTCCCCGACTGAGCAATATAGGAAAGAAATGGATCACATGAAAGAGTTTCAAAGAGATATATATAAGAAAATAAAATCTCAATCACTAGCTGGCAAAATCATATGAATGAAAGCGAAGATAGAGTTTCAGATCTTGAGGACATAGTCACAACCAGTGAAAAAGAAAGGATCTCTCAAAAACAACTAGGATGCAGGAAAAAATAATTCAACATCTGCAAGATGATGCAAAAATGAACAACGTGAGATAAATAGGAATCATGGAAAAGAAGGAGTGAATTCAAATGTTATAGAAAGAATATGGACAGAAGTAATAGCAGATAACTTCCCAAATATGAGATAGCAATTGGATATTCAGTAACTGAAGCATACAGAACTCCAAATAACGTCAACCCAACTAAAAACATACCCAGACATGTAATAATAAAGATACCAGATATTCAGGAAAAGAATAATATACTAAAAGCTGCTATAGAAAAGAAACAGATCACATTTAAAGGAAAATCCATCAGAATAACAGCAGATTTCTCTTCATAAACCATGAAGTCAAGGACAGCATGGAGCAGAGTGCTTCAAGTCCTCCACAAAAACAAATTTCAGCCCCTACTACTATACCTGGAAAAACTCTCCTTCAGGTACGGGGGAGAAGTGAGATATTTCCATGACAAGAAACAATTAAAGAATTTCATGATGTCAAAGCCAACACTACACAGTATACTAACAAATAATTTAGAGAGGGACCAAAATAACCTGAATTCAACAAACGAAAACAGAAAGATCCCACCAAATAGGATAACCAGCTAAACATAGGAGAAAAAGGGGTAAAGAGCAGTAAATAAAAGTCACGTCAATCATAAGTCAATACATTTCAATTATAACTATCAATGTAAATGGACTCAATTCTCCAATTAAAAGAAATAGACTGGCAGTGTGGATAAGGAAGCAAAATCCAACAATACAAGAAACACACTTATCTCATAAAGAAACTCATAGGCTAAAAGTTAAAGGGTGGAAAAAATACTACATGCTCCAGTACCTAAAAAAAAAAAAAAAAAAGGAGGGGTAGCAATCCTGGAGACAGTGTAAACTTCAAACCAAGATTGATCAAAGGAAATAATGAATGAAAAGGGTGAAACTACTACAAACCCAGCAGAAATACAGAGGATCATAAAAAGATACTTTGGGAATCTTTACTCTCACAGAATTGAAGACACAGATGAAATGGACAGATTCCTAGAAAAGTACAAATTACCAAAACTGAATCAAGAAGATATGAGAACTCTCAGTAACCCAATAACAGCCAATAAAATACGAAATGTAATAAAAAGCCTACCGACAAAGAGAAGTCCAGGACCTGATGGATTCACCACTGAATTCTACAAGAAATTTATAGAAGACATAATCCCAATACTCCTCAAACTCTTCAGTGAAATCGAAAAGGAACCAATACTTTCAAAATCATTTCTAGAGGCAAGTATTACACTGATAGCAAAACCAGAGATAGATGCAACTAAAAAATAAAACTACAGACCAATTTCTCTCATGAACATAGATGCAAAAATCCTCAAAATCCTCACCACTAGAATCCAAGAAATCATCAAGAAGATTATACACCATAACCAGGTAGGATTCATTCCAGGGATCCAAGGGTGGTTCAATATACACAAATCTATAAATGCAATACACTATATCAACAGAACCAAGACCAAAAATCACATGATCGCCTCAATTAATGCCGAAAAGACCTTTCGCAAAGTCTAACACTCATTTATGTTCAAAGTCCTATGGAAAATTTGGGATAGAGGGCCTCTACCTCAACCTGATAAAAACTATCTATGACAATCCAACAGCTAGTATAATTCTAATGGCAGAAAAACTGAAGTCTTTTACTCTCAAATCTGGCACAAGACTAAGATGTCCCCTATCACCACTTCTATTCATCATAGTTCTGGAATCATTAGCTATAGTCATTAGACAAGAAAGAGAAATAAAAGGAATAAGAATAGGTAAAGAAGAAGTAAAGCTATCACTATTTGCAGATGACATGATAATCTACTTGGAAGACCCAACGAACTCCACAAAAAGCTATTAGAATTAATACACACATTCAATAGCATAGCAAGCTACAAAGCCAACACACAAAAGTCAGTTGCATTCCTTTACACCAATAACAAACACACTGAGAGAGAAATTAGAGAAACAGTACCTTTTATGATAGCACCCAAGAAAATGAAATACTTAGGAATTAACCTAACTAAGGAAGTAAAAGACCTTTTCAATAAAAACTAAAGTACTCTGAGAAAGATTTCAGAAATTGGAAAGATATTCCTTGCACCTGGATAGGGAGAACCAACATTGTGAAGATGACCATACTCCTTAAATTGTTAACAAATTTAATGCAATTTCTATCAAAATACCATCAACATACTTCACAGACCTGGAGAAATCACTCCTAAAATTTATTTGGAACTAAAAAAGACCCAAAATTGCAAAGACAATTCTGGGCAACAAAGGTAAGGCAGGAGGCATTACAATTCTTGACCTAAAGTTAAACTACAAAGCCACAGCAATAAAATCAGCATGGTATTAACAGAAAAATAGGCCTGAGGATCAGTGGAATATATTAGAAGATGCAGACCCAAATACACACACACTCAGCCACCTTATCTTTGACAAAGGGGCCAAACGCACTTACTGGAAGAAAGATAGACTCTTTAACCAATGGTGCTGGAAAAACTGGCTCTCTACATGCGAAAAACTAAAACTTGACCCTAGTCTGTCACCATGCACTAAACTAAAGTCGAAATGGATTAAAGGTCTAAATATTGAAAGAGAAATGTTAAGTCTCCTGGAAGATAAAGTGGAAGAAAATCTTGAAGACATCGGGGTAGGGAAAAAATTCATGAACAAAAATCAAAATGACGTTTAACACTTGAAAGCATTGACAAATGGGACCTCCTCTTGCTAAGAAGTTTTTGCATGTCAAAAGAAATTACCAAAAGAATGAAAAGACAACCCACAAATTTCAAAAAGATTTTAACTGATAAGTATTCAGAGAAACATCTTCTATCTAGCATTCATAAAGAACTGAAAACTATTAGGGTCCCAAAATTCAAAGACCCAATCCAGAAATGGACATTTGAGATGAACAGATACTTCTCAGAGAAAGAAATTCAGCAAGCCTATAAATACATGAAGAAATGCTCTACATCGCTAGCCATCTGTGAAATGCAAATTAAAACAACGCTTAGATTAGATCTCACCCCAGAAAGAATGGCTATCATAAAGAAATCAACCAGCAACAAATGCTGGAGAGGCTGTGGAGAAAAAGGAACCCTTCTCCACTGCTGGTGGGAATGCAGATTGGTGCAACCATTAAGGAAAGTGATGTGGAGGATCCTTACAAAGCTAGAAGTGGAAATCCCATTCTATCCAGCCATGCCCTTACTGAGAATTTTCCCAGAAGAACTGAAAACACCGTACCATAGCGATATCTGGGCACCTATATTTATAGTAGCCCAATTTGTAATAGCCAAATCTTGGAAACAACTAAAATGCCCATCATTTGAAGAATGGCTGAAAAAATGTATTTTTATACAATGGAATATTACTCAGTTGTAAAGAATGATAAACTGGAAAACTTTATTTATAAATGGTTGTAAATTAAACATATACTGATAAGTGAAAGAAACCTGACCTACATTTTTAAATATCGTATAGTCTCCCTAGTATAAGAAATCTAAAGAAAAATAAAAATGGAAAGGCATAACGCAGCTGAATGGAAATCAAAGACTTTTGAAGCAACACTTAAACTACACTTGGAATGCGTATTAATCTGGACTTTTACATGTGTACTGTTTCTAATGTAAACTCAGTTACTGCTATACTCTCTCTCAAGTAAATGTTGGTTAACAAAAAATTAAAAAGGATATTAATTGAGAATAAGAGACTAGGCAAAATGCCATAGGCTTGACAGGCTACAATTTTGTACATGCTTAGATTTCTAAATGTCTGTGTAAAAATGTGTAACTGCTGTTATCACATTCTATAGAGATTTATTAGAATATCAATGATTAAAGGAAAATACCAGTGTCAAGCTAAGTCTAAGTTGTTTGATATTCAGAAAGGCAATGATGTTGAGATTAATTACTTATGCTATGGAGTAATAGTATCACAAAGCTTCTCTGGACAAGGTTGAAAATGTAAGTTAGCAGACCAAAAATTGGAAAAAAAGGAGGGCTACCAGGATATCCATCATTTTGGCTCTAGCCCTTCAAGTTCAGTGAGGACTCAGGACATAAGAGAATCTGTGCTGTAACATCCTACAACTCAATGTTTTCCCAAATTTTCTGATCAAGGAGATTATGGGACCTCAGAGGAAGGGGATAAATGAAGTATAGTGTGTTTAGGGAGAGTCACCTGGGGAGAAAATGTTCTCTCAGGCTTCTACAGAGAGCAAACTGTTCAAGCAATGGCTGTGACTTGTCCCGATGGCTGACACTGACAAGAGTCCTACAAAGCACTGTAGTTGTTTCCAAAGTTAATCCTGAGGAGATTTGACCTTGGAAAATGCAAATGATGAAAGTTTTGTAGACAGGTCTTGCTTTTTCTTGCCCTCAATTACCTAGCAGAAAAGCTTAATTATTAGGCATAAAACACAGAGCTAGATTAGTATGGTGGGATGTCAGAGGCTCAAATCAACAGCCTTCAACATTGCCAGTTTCCCCGGTAACCCACTGCCATTATGAAACATTAGACTATCTATACACTACTTCCTCTTAGTTCAAAGAGGAGAAAGTTTTTCTTTTTTCTCTCTACCAATATCGATTAGAAAATTTATCATGTCTACACCCTGTGCATTGTATAACTTTTATGAGGACAACAATATGCAATCTGTCAATTATTGCAAAAGTACTACTAACATGTTTTGAAATTCTCATATTGTTATCTCTTATTAAAAGTAATAAAAAATTAAAAACAAGCAAGCAAACAAACAAACAAAAAAACTCCATCTTCTATACAGCCAGTTACTTCTCTGATGCACTGAACCAATGGATTACATAAAGAATAACTGTTTTTAGGGTGTGATGATTGTATTCATTCCTTACCACCTTTCCTCATAAGATGCAATGGACTTCTTACATAATTCATGAGCAAAAGAGATATTGTTATGCTTTAAGCTGATGATTACTTGTTGTATTATGTCATACCATTTAGAATGATGTTCAAAGAAGGCCTAGTAAAGAGATGATGAAGATAGCATTGATTATATAAGACAGGTCTTCCCTACCGTATATCACTTACTAAGCCCTTTCACTTGTAATTACTGAATTTCACATTCTTTGGTGTGTACTTGTTTCCTTAGTCTAAAAATTCTTGAGATTCTAAGATTAGGAATCACTTGCCAGTAGGGAGAAAATCCCATGACTTGTACACATAGTCGGGATCACCTCATTAACATTTTTATTTTTTTAAGAACTGGGGATTGAACTCAGGCCCTTGTGCTTGCCAAGCAAGCACTTATTCTACTGAGCTATCTCCCCAGCCCCTCATTAACATTTAAGACTTTTTCATCTTAGCTATGCCATATGTCCAAGTACTTATATTCCTGATGATGGTCAAAATTGGATTTGAGTTAGTAATGCATGTGACCTAAGACTATGGACTTTGCAGTAGGAATTTATGTGGGATGAAAATTCAGGATGGAGGCTTTGGGGAAAAGAATGGAAAGAGACCTTAGATAGTAACTTGGATGTTAGTATTTATTGTGTTTATTTAACTAATGGGAAAAGGAAGACTTAAGGAAGGACAGCAACCCTAGGCAAATTTGTTTTGAAGATGTAATTGATCCAAAAGGTTTTCCACTGGGCTAAGAAGCTTGGTAGAAAATAAAGGATTCTGCTAATATTACCATTAAAAATCGATAGGTATTCATTTTTAAGCAAACAAAAGGAAACTTTTATAGCGTGCCATTTATGATTCTTTGCAGTTGGATGTTACTCGTTATGTTGCTACCTACATGTGTAGATAAAAACTTAGGCAACTCTTGACATTCTTGGATACTCCGTATCTTCATTCATGCTGTCCGTTCTGGTTGGGATGTGTTCTTCCATCTCCACCAGGTCAATGTCTGCTCATTCAGAAATGACTACTGACTCCAATGACGTTATTTTATCAAAACTTTCCATTATTTTTCCATTTAGAACTCATTATTTTTCCTCTATATTTTTGTAATATGTGAGTGTTTTCCCATTCTAATAAATTAAATGTAATTGGAGTGTCTTTTTGAATTTTTGAAGTATATAGCTCAACAGCCAATTCATTCAATCAATAAACATTTATTCATCACTCAGCATATGAAAACATGTTACACTAACCCCTTGAGATATACATGAAAATGAAAGAATTGAGGTTTCTAACTTCTTGAAGCTCAGAAATGAGAGATGTGATGATATATGACAAGTACACAAATAATTTCAAATAGTGGCCCAAAGAAAACTATTTGAGGAGTTAAAATGTTTGGATGAGTATTTGTAGTATACAAAGGAAATGTAGTTTTTGCAGCAGTTCTTTGTGGGTTCAGAGCATTCAGTACCAACAAAATTCTCAGCATCAAATGATAACAGGACTTTTTGCTCATATATATCTAGGCTGATGTAGGCTCAGGTCATCTGGGTGATTGAACCAGGTTCTATCGGGAGTCTGTCACTACCTGTGATTAGCTCATCTAGGCTAGACTTGGTAAGAGCAGTGTATCTGTTTGTAGCAGCCACTAGCACAAGTCTGACATACTATGTGAAAGAATAATCCCTAACAAGCAACCCTTCCCAACTCTTTCTCTATATCATGTCTGCTACCATCCCACTGACCAAAATGAGCCATGTTGTCAAGCTAAGAGTCAAAGAATGTGGAAATAATCCCACTCCAAGCAGGAAAGTACCACAAAGCTGTATAAGGTATAAATTTATAAGCCTGGTATTGGGGAGAGGATGAAAAGTTGAAACAACGACCTAGCTTGCCCGGAGTCACCTAAGAAGGACTGGAGCACATTAAAACCTTAATCCAGTGTCTGGATAATTTTCTTTATCTTCCCTTTCTATATTTTTATTCTTCTACTCTTTCCTCACCCATGGCCATGCCATAGTATTGTTCACTAACTGTACCTTGCTCCCTGCATGTACTCTACATGGTTTTCAGGATCTACCTCTCTTGGGAGTAGAAATGTGTGTGTGTGTGTGTGTGTGTGTGTGTGTGTGTATTCAGCTGCTCTGTTGTACAATGGGGTATAACTAAAAGGCTATTGCCAGACACTAGTTTGTACATAAATCTAGTTTCCTCACTCAAAGAAAAAAGGGAAGTGTGAAGTATATCTGCTACAATGACCACAGAGCTTCACACTGGGTCAGGCATCTCATCAGAGGAGAAACTTTTCCTTGGCTATCTCTGCTCTCTGTCTCTCTGCAAATATTTCCTGGAATTACTCTGAAACAACTTGCACTCTAATCTTTGCCTTGTTTTCTGCTTCTGTGGAAAACTGAGAAAAAAAAAAAACAACCTATTAAAGTATACTATGAACAGACAGCACCTTTGGAAGTCTGCTTTTACTCTGGTAAGTGAATCTTTAAAAGCTATATCATTCTAATCAGTTTATAAAAAATAAGTGTAATAGGCAGAGAAAGAATATAGAGTTTGAGTGAGATGAGTATCAGATAAACCTGGAGCCAGTACTTTCTCCACAACTTACTTTCCTAGCCTTCTTGAACTTCAGTTTTCTTATCTGTAAAGTGATACCTTGTAGTGTGAAGGCTAGATGCAACCATACATGCTAAAGGGGCACACACTGCGTGTGACACATAGCATTCAGTAAGCAGTACATATTTGTATGCTTAGGAGACGAATTTTTTCCAGGTAATTTTTACAATAACGACATTCACTCAACATCATGAGTACATATGATCATCTTTCATCTTTCCTTCCAAAATATGAAAGAAGGTGCTACTATTATCAAAAGCATTTCATAGAAAAAGAAGCTAAAATTCAGAGGAGCAGAGAGTCCCAGGGCCACTCAGCCAGCAGTGACATTAGAAACAGATCTTCTGACTTTGAGATCTATGTGCTTTCCTTTATGCCTTGTCTTCCTTCCTTTTAGTTATTTATTCTTTTCCTTGACTAGGGTAAGTTCCCCAAAGACAGGAATAGATTCATTTTCTCTGTGGATTCTGGGACTTCTCTCAGGGTGCTTGGTTATTGAGAAAGGAATTAAATAATTGTCAGGAGGAAAAGACAGCTTGTAGGAGAGTGTGATAAATTTAGCTGAGAAAGTGCCAAGGGGAAGAGGCATGCAAAGCTGGTACCAGAGCCCGGGCCTTTAGGCTATTGCTTAATAATATTAACAACAAATATTTGTCTAGCATTTTACACTTGTCAAAGGACTTCCTGATGTTTAGTTTCATTCAATTCTCACAACAGCCTTTTACTGCTAGGTGACTTCCTTTTTTAATGTTTTTTCTGCAAGAAACTGAGGCTCAGATAAATATTCAGTTTCAGATAATCCAGTTAGCAAGTAAAAACTAGGTCTAGAAGCTCAGGCAGTCTAGAACCCAGATCTTCTGTTGACAATTGTCAGCCTATGAGAGGGAGGGAATTTTTATAGACCAACAGCAAACAGAATTTGCAAGGTGTTTAGTAGTTAAAGCATGTTAACCAACACTGCTTCAACTAGTTTCTGTAGCTACAAAGGCATTATCCACATTGTTTAGCAGAACTGAGGGTTCATAAGATAAAAGAACTAAGCCATTGTTAGCAACAGTTAGAGCCAGAACTCAAACTGAGGTCTTTCCATTACAAAAATCATGGTTCCCTCCATCACACCACCCTGCTGAAACTTACCTATAACTATCTGAATAAAAATGGGGATTTGCTCCTCTCTGTCTAGCCTTTGGCTTTCTTCAGAGGCCATTTTTCTTTTGCCCTTTTCCTGCTTTTAGTTCCCAGTCAACAGCATAGTAGTCCTCATGTGGGGCTGCAAAGAGCTCATAAAGAAGGTCTTGGCATGAGTGTAGATCTTCCTGTATGGCTAATGAAGATCAGCTGGGTTTCCTCAGGTCATCTCTGTCTGTTAAGCTGGGAGGCTTCTCACAGAGGAAACAGTAGAGCTTTAGGAGCAGACTGTTCTCTAAGACCAGGACCTGATGTGGCTTCCTGGGCAGTATGGTGTTCCTGGGTCTCCTGGGCTGAACTTTCTGTTTATCACTTTTCTTACCACCCCTCATCCTTGGGAGGCAGACTAGAATATGACGACAGAGAGGAGGACAAAAACCTGCTGATACCTTGCCTCTTCTGAATGAGAAGCAGCTCCCTGGCTGTAAATAGCAGAGGATCAGGGGAAGACCAAACTTTGGTACCTCATCAAGCCAGGGGACTTCTATATCAGTTGCAGAATCTGGGTGTTTATTTTGCTTTGCTTGTATTGCAAATTTATAACAAACTGAGAAAAAAAGAGACTTCTCTTTTTTCCAGTTGGCCTCTCACTCTTTTCCCCACAGTGTCTGAGTTTCCTTCAATGCTACCAAGTGCTAATTTGAAAAGCATGTCCAGACAAGTGGGAGCAAAGCAGGCATCCAGTGCGAAGTTTCCTGTGGAGCATGAAGGAGAGGGGTGGGGGGGGGGAAGGAGAGGGGAATGCAAAGGATAAGGATGAGGGAGAGGGAAAGGAATAAAGTGAGACATATGGCTTGAGCACAGGAGGCAGTAGGAGCAGAAGCAAAGCTGGGCTCATGGATGCTGATGCCCAGGGGCCCGCATATCGCTCACTTGTGGTGAAGTCATTGGATGCAGCCTTCACTGCATATGAGGCACAGGAAATCTCATTGTTAATGTTGATCCCTGCCTTGCCAAGAGACCTTTAGGAGAGGCACTTCTAAAGCAAAATTTAGTTTAAAGCTGTAAACTAGGACATCCTTTCTTCTGAGGAGCTCATGTTTTCTGCTCACAGAGGAAGAACTGTGTTACCAATTAGGTTTCTGATTTTGTTTTGTCTGTCAGAAAGCTGATAAAAAAATTTGCAGCTCAGACTGAGCTGTGGTATATATAACATCACTTGCTGTATCTTGTTTTTCTCTTGGCTTGTCTCTCCTTTACTACATTTTTTTTGTTTGCATGATTTAGAAATCAATATATTACCACATTTTGTATACTGTATCAATGGACCCAATGTCTTGAAAATATATAAGTAAATAAATACAAATGGATTTAAATAAATCTCTCTAGAGCAACCTTTGTGGGAACAAATTAAAGGAATTTTTGAGTAAAGGAAGGAAACCCTGAATTGACGTCAGCCTTTTTCCTCAACTGCACCTTGAAAAAGGCTCCAGGGCCACTTACCAGTGAGGACACCTTTCTGTGCTGAGCCAGGAAGACTCCAGGAAAGCACATCCTGCCCCCAGACAATCGCACCCCACTCTTTGTGCACTTCCCCAGCACAAGGCAACAGAGGTGACAACCAAGGCTGATCTGATAGAAAAAGAGACCAGCATCCGGGAGGAGAGTTTTACTTTGAGACTGAAGTGTTACCAAGCCCAGGAGACTGGCTGAGATATAGCCTTGGAAGACAGGTTCAGAGGTCAGAACTAAGCAAGGATCTCTTAGGATGCCCCAGGAGGCCTGAGAACAGACTAGGAAGATTACTGGGCCTGTATTCTTGTGCAGGAGGCCAGGTTTGTAAAGTATAATTGGCTGGGGTGGGCCAGCCCTGAAGAGTAAGCCATTTAGTCTAGTGGTATGAGCTCTAGCACTGATGCCTACGTCTAGCAGAAATTAATAGACTGAACTACTATAGATCAATATGTGGGTGGTCTGCTTGTATTCACTAAAATTACAATCCACTTTGTTCTGGTTAAGATATGTTTATGAGTGATTGCTAGGATTTGTCAATAACCAGTTGACACTTGGCATCATTGTTGTTGTTGAATTTATAACTACAGCCAAGGTAACAGAGAGTGGATGATTGCTTTTCTCTCTGTGCCAATGCCTGTGGTCAGAAACAATAAAACTATATATATATATATATATATATATATATATATATATATATATATATAAAATATATATATATAAATAAACTATATATAAACTATATATATATAAACTATATATATAAACTATATATATATATATATATATATATATATATATATATATATATATACAATTTGAGGAAAGCAAGGCAGGAGAATATCCCCAAGGTTTCTCAACTCTCCTGAAGTAGATAAAAGAAGCACAAATGGAGAGGGAAGGAAATACTAGGCAGCAGAAGGCTATGGAAAGATTAAAGAAGAGATGAAGGAAGTTGGTGAGTTCAAAGGGGAAATAAACCTAAAGTTCACAGAATTATCACTCAAAATGCCCAATGTGAATTTTGGGGAAAAGAGTAGAAAACTAGAACAGCTGAACAATACAGTTCAAAACACAAATGACAACTGCTAGGTACATAGCTCTGTGCATAAGTATCTGCCTAGCAAATGAAAAGTTTTGAGTTCAATCCCTGGTGAAAACAAAACAAAAAACAAGAAAACGACAAGTGGAAAATTCACCAAAGATGTAGAATTCTTGAAAAGATACCAGACAGAAATACCTGAAAAAAACCCCACAGAATTCGTGATTTTCAGGCATGATCAGTATGAAGACAGATTGTGTGAAACTGAGAACAGGATGTCAGCATATACTTAAAGAAGTGAATAAATAAAATAAGGAAAGACTATCCTACAACTGCTACATGACACAGAGATCGACCTAGTGCTCACTGGAGTTAGAGGAAAGCCAGGAACACAAATGGAATTATTAATATGTTTACAAAAATACTGAAGGAAGTTTCTCAATTAAGAGAAAGAAGTCCAATCTACAACTCAGCAAGGCTTCCAGATCATCAACTATAGTGAAAAAAAAGACAATCTCCAAGGCATATCCCTATCAAATTGCCAGATATTGGGCCAGTGAGATAGCTTAATGGTCTAAAGCACCTGCTTAGGCAAACTTAGGCTGGTGCAAGGGACCACAGTTTGATCCCTGGCACCACATGCCATGGCAGCCCTATCCTCAGGGTAGGCTGAGCTGGTAAATAAGGCTAGACATCCTACAAAAACTCCAGAATTTCAAATGCAGTCAGAGAAGAATAAAATAAAGCAAATACAAATCACATGTAATAGTAAACCCATTAGAATTACAATAGACTTCACAATACAAACCTTAAAGTCTAGAAGAGCTTGGAGTGAAGTATTTCAACCTTAAGAGCAAACAACTTACAATCTAGAGTAACATATCTAGCAAAAGCTTTCCTTCAAAATAGATGGAGAAATAAGGACATTTCATGAAAAAGACTAACCCAAGAGATAGATCAATATTAAACTACCAGTCCAAATGGTACTCATGAGTATTCCAGACAAGAGGAATGCAACCCAAAATCCTAAAATCCCAAATCAAACAAAAGCACAAAGCAAGGTCAGTGGATGAACAAAAACATAAACAACAATAAGAAAATAAGAAGGGAAAAGTCCCAAAGTCATCACCAACAGAGAAAGAATACAGTGTAGTAAATAATCAAAACATTTCAGTAATACCGACCTCAACACTGATGGCCTTAACTCTGCAAATTAAAAGGTGTAGATTGGCAAACTGGATTAGGAAATAGAATCCAACAGTCCGTTGTGATCAGTAACTTTCTTTAATAAAAAAAAATTCATAGACTAAAAATCCAAGTGTGTAAAACAGTATTTCATGTAGTATGACTGAAAAGAAACAGGGGTAGAAATTTTAATTTTAGGCAAGGTAAACTTCAAGCAAATGCTGATAAGAAGAAACAAACAAGGTCACTACATACCAGTTAGAGAACAATCAAGTATTAAGAGAAAATCCTTATAAATATTTATGTAATGAATATTGGAGCATCTATTTTCATAAAATAAAGAGTGCTGAATCTAAAAGATGAAATGAATACCAACACATTTCTAGGGGAAGATCTTAATACCTAGTGTTGCACAGACAGATCAACCAACCAATCAAATAAACAAACAAAAAATAACAAAGAACATCACAGTTGAACCACACCTTCGAATGTATTGACTTACCTGATATCTAAAGAGTATCCTAACCCACCAAACAAAGTATACAGATTTTTCTCTGTAGCACTTGGTACTTCCCCAAAATAGATCTCATACTACTCCACAAAGCCTCATTAAATGAATGAACTGAAATCATGCCATGTATACTGTCAGACCACTGCGCAATGAAAACAGAAATTAATAACAGAAGAAATTATGGAAAATATAGAAACACCTAGAAAATTAATAGCATACTCCTTAAAAATCAGTGAGGCACAGAAGAAATGTTTAAAAATTCTAGAAATCAATGACAGTGGCAGTATAAATTAATGAAACCTCTGGAACACTATGAAAACAGACCCAAGAGGGAAATTCGTTATAGTCAATTCTCATATGAGAAAAATGAAACAAATTCAAATAAATCACCTCATGATGAACCATCAGATACTTTAGAAACAAGAATAATCCAGGCGCAAAACAAAATTAAGGAGGGAAATCATAAAAGTTAGACAGGTATAAATGAAATTGAGACAAAAAATTCAATGAATCAAAGACCTGATTCTTTGAAAGAAAAAAAGTAGTTAAGCTCTTACTAAAATTTAGCAAGAGAAAGAGAGAAAAGAACCATATCAATACAATTTGACATGAGAAAGGGAAAAATACAAAAGACACAATCAAACTCTAGAAGATAGTAATTACTATGAACAATTTCAGCAAACTGGAAAACTTTGAAGAAATAGAAAGATCCCTAGACTCATGCAAATGATCACAGTTTACCCAAGAAGAAACAAAAATGCTGAACAACTCAATAATGAACAATGAAATCAAGACAGTAATAAAGAATCTACCAACCTAAAAAAAATTCCTAAGTCTTGATGGATTCACTGCTCTATTCTACAAAAGTTTTAAGGATATTGTTTTATATCCCCTATGTTTGTCAAGCTTATTAACTAAATGGAAAACATCAGAATGCTCCCAAATTTATTTATGGAAGACAGCAACCCTCTGAATTCAAAAGAAGACAAAGTCCTAACTAAAGTAAAAAACTACAGGCCAATTTCATTAATGAACAGAGGTACAAAAATCAACAAGATATTAATGAATAAACTGAAATACATCATCAAGAGATCATGCAGATGATCAGTTAAGTTGCATCCCAGAGATAAAAGGATGTTTAAGTATATACGGATCAATAAATGTAATGAATTACATAAACAGAAGGAAGGTAGAAAACCACATGCTCATACACATAGATGCAGAAAAGCCTTCTTGACAAAATCCAATACCCCTTCATGATAAGAACCCTGAAGAAAGTATATACGAAGGACTACACCTAAATTGCATAAAACTGTTTATAACAAACCAATGGTCAGCATATATTAAATGGGAAAAAACTTAAAGCATTCCCTGTAAAATTACGAAGAACACAAGAATGTCCACTATCACCACTTGCGTTTTGTACTTGATACATTAGCCAAATTATGCAAGAGAAAGAAATAAAAGGTATACATACAGGAGAAGAGGAACTCAAATTATCATTTTTTCCATATGGCATGATACTTTACATGAAAGATCTAATGAATTCCATAAAAATTCTTAGAATTAATAACCATTGTCAGTAATATAACAAGATATAAAAAATAGCACACAAAAATCAATATCATTTGTGCACACCAATAATAAACTCAATGAAAAGAAAATGGTGAAAATATTACCAATCATGGTAGCATCAAAAATGATTTTCCTGTTAATTAACCTAAGGAATTAACACAACACATCTAAAAGATCCCCCATACCAACCAAGCAACGAACAAAAACTACAGTATTTTGAAATAAGAAATTTATAAGGACATCAGAAAGTGGAAAGATGTACCCTTCTCCTGAATAGGCAGAAATGGTACTTTGAAAATGGCTATCCTCCCAAAACTTATAACGTTTCAATGCAGTCTCAGTGAACATTTCTGTGCATGCTTCACAGGTCTGCAGAACACAATCTTACATGTATTTTATAGGACAGAAGTGATCCAGAGTAGCAAAAGCAATCTTGGGAAATAACAGCAAAACAGGAATCTCAATATTTCTTTAAGCTGTGCTACAAAGCAACGGTGATGAAAATGATATGCTATTAGTAGAAAAACAGGCTTGTGGATCAATGGTATAGAATAGGATACAGAAGCATTCTCATACATATTCAGCAACCTGACCTTTGACAAACTGGTGAAAAACAAATGTTGGAGAAGAGGCTGTGTATTTCACAAATTGTACTGGGAAAACTGGGTATTTATTTGAACAAGATTGGAACTTGACCCTCATTTCTCACCATGTACTAAACTGAAGTAAAAGTGAGTCAACGATCTAAACATTAAAACAGAAACATTAAACCTACCATAAGATAAACATTAAATCCACTATAAAAGTCAACAGGGTAGAAAGGATTTCTCATGCTGATTGTAGTTGCATAAGACATAACCACAAGGATCAACAAATGTGATTAATCCAATTAAAATGGTTTCTGTGTAGCAAAGAAATCAATTAGTAGATAGAAGAGACAACTTATAGGATGGGAAATTTTGTATTTGCTATATATTCTTCAGCGAGATGAATGCTATCTAGAATATATAAAGAACTCAAAGAAAATTACACTACTTAAAATAAAAGACCCAGTCAAGACACGGGCAAATGAAATGAATAGATGCTTCTTAGAGGAAAATATGAAGATAGTGAACAAATCCATGAAAAAAATTTTCAACATCTCTGGCCATTAGGGAAATTCAAAATACGACAAGTCAGCTCAAGATTCCATAGAATCTTTACCTTGACTAACTCTGTATGCTGATTTCTGTGATCTGAGCAACTACATCAAGCACAGAAATATAATACAAACCCCTGGCTAAATACCTCTCATCTTGGTCTTCTAAATGTGTAATGTTTCTAATATCTTATTAAATATTATGCTCTCTTTAAAATAAAATTTTAGAAAGTCATGAAAAAATTCAGATTTCTTGAAAGCAAACATTAATATTCAATTATTTATCCATCCTTGAATAACTATCTGTTAATCTGAGCAACAGATTTGAAGTTAAAATAGATAATATAACAGCTATTATTAATTAGGTATCCCTGTTTGGAAAATCTGTAACACATGTATTGTATGTTACCATATTTATGTCATTATTTTTTCTATTTGTTTCTTACTCTTTAAAATTAAATAAAAAGAGAAAGAAGGGCAATCATCAAGAAATCAAAAACTAGCAAATGTTGGCATACATACCTATGGTGCAAAGGAAACCTCTTATGTCATGGGAATGTAAACAAGTGGAACCAACATGGAAATCAGTAGGGAGATTCCTCAAAAACTAAAATTAGAAGTTCTGCATGACCCAGCTTCCTTCTAGATATCTTTCATGAAAAGCTAAACATGTCACACTGAGTGATACATGCATAATAATATCTATAAAAGCATAATTCATAATAGCTAAATCTTTGAAGCAATCTGTATACCCATCAACAGACAAGGTAAAGAAAATATATCTATACACGATGGGTCTAAAAAGTGTACAAATTCAAGATGTTTGTGGAAACATGGATGGACTCGGACAATAAAATGTGGAGTAAAGTAAAGCAGCTACACAAGATTAAATGCCATCTAAGTCCCTCATTTGAAAAAGTTAA
>PVJA010010918.1:25175-56214 GCA_004027025.1 Myocastor coypus
ATAAAACACAAAAAAAAAAAAAAAAAAAAAAAAAAAAAAAAAAAAAAAAAAAAAAAAAAAAAAAATGTGTCATGTATGTATACCAAATACAGAAATTGAATTTGAACATTGTATGTCATAACACATGTGTAAATGTCGCATGGCTTTTGTGTTGGAAGAAACCAAAAGAGTAAAGAAGGAGGAAAATGTAGAGTAGATATTGGGAAATGGGAAAAAAATGTCCAAATGAGAAAGGCAACACGGGGAGGGGGCTGTGAAAGAAGGGACAGAAAAAAGAATAGAAGGAAAAATGAAAACATAGCTTTTTCTAACTAAAGAGGGAGCAGGGGACTTGAGGGTGGGGAGAGGAATGAGAGAAGAAAAATACATCCCATGTACAGGTACAAATTGTTTTTGATGAATATATATCCAATGAAATAAAAAATTATAAAATGGAAGGAAAAATTGTAAGTCATAAACATGAAATAAGACATAATATCCACAAAAATAAATATGGTGCAAGAAGATTTAGAGGCAATGAATGACGACTGAAGGGAAGGAGAAGGGGAAGGGATTATGTACATGGACCACTCCCCGAGATGATAATAACCGTATGCTTCACACACACATTAATAAGAGCAAAAATTAAATTTAAAAAAGAGAAAGGCTGTTTGCAAGTAGCCAATTTTTAAAAACAGGCTATTGAGGAAATTTGGATATTGATCTCTTGGACCTAGAATTAAATGTAAACATTTTACAAAGCATATCCCCTGATATTTTCTTGGGTTTTCCAACCTCCCCCTGGCAATATATATATATATATATATATATATATATATATATATATATATATATATATATATATATTTTTTTTTTTTTTTTTTTTTAAATTAGAGCATGAACAAGGACTGGGGTGCAATGCCCGGTGTGATGTGCTGTCCACACTCCTGGGAGGCCCCCCTCTCCACTCAGGGAGGGGCACTGAGATGGCCATGGTGGCACAAGCCTGTAATCCCAGCCCTTGGGAGGCTGAAAACAGGAGAATCACTAGGAGTCTGGTCTGTGAGGTGAGACGCTATAGATCCTGCACTACATTAAAAAAGAAAAAAACAATTAGAGCATGGGATTTAGAGGTTTGTAGCTTTTGCTGTGAGGATGTGGGTCTAACGACCTTGATCTTTTCCAAGAAGAGAAAAGAATAATAATTCTATGAGATTCATGAATGTAAGTTACACAGCTTTCACCACCGTATCCGTAGAAATTCAGAGATCTGTGTCTCTCTCCAAGAAACATTTGTCCTTTTACCTTCCACGTCTTCCTTCCACCTCGGCAACCCCTTTGTTTTCAAACATTGCTTTGCCAGACCTCTGCCTCAGAGGCACGTCTGTTCCGCTTGCTCCCCCACAAACTTTAGTGCCCAGTGGCCATCACCCCCGATTGAAATCTTAGCCCTAACACCGTGCATTCTTTACTGGGTGGACAGCAACTGGTTGCCTCCTGCCTGATATCTCGCTGCCGCTTCCCAGTGACACCAATCATTTTGTTCATTATGTCTTCAGCACATCATAGGGACATCTAGCTCGAAAATGTTAAAACATGAGCCGGAGAGATAGCTCAGTGGTTTAAGCCCCTGCCTGGCAAGTGCAAGGACCTGAGTTTGAACTGTGGTACGGCATGCTGTGCCAGCCCCGGAACCCCTGGGTTGGTGGTACATGTGTGAGATCTGTAATCCTGAAGTGGGGAGGCTGAGAAAGAAAGACCACTATGAGTCTGAACTTCATAGTAAGACACCGTATCTCCCCCAAATAAGATAAATAAAAAGTATAGTATTGAAACAATTCAAACTATAGACTGAATCTTAACACCTGTGAGTGGAAAACAAATTTTCTCAAAATTTATCTAACAATTTCAGGCATATTTTATACTATGAAAACCCAAGGTGATAAAAATGAAATATCAGGTAAAAGTTTTGATGGAGACTGTTTCTTTTATGATTGTTAAATGGTAATAGATGGATACTCCCATGTTCCTCTTGGAAGTAAAATATTTTTGATTTCTAAGTCTATCTATCTTATCTGTCTATCTATCTATCTATCTATCTATCTATCTATCTATCTATCTATCTAATGTATGTATATATATATACATATATGTACATATATATTTATTAATTTCAATGAGAAAGAAATAGCAGTGAGATAGTTTCAAAACAGATGAGTAGGACACTTACAATAATTAAGTTTTCACTACAAAATGGTCCTTCATTTATACCCCCCTTGTTTGTTTTATTTTGTGAGAGGTGGGTGTTCCATTTCCATTCAAATATTATATGTGCATGAATTCATCAAAATATCCCAATATAGCCCAATAGTCCATAATAGCAGTGCTGCCAGGCTCCTTCTCGAGTCTCCATCTTCACCTACCTCCACTCCAGTGTCCACCATGTCCATAAGGGTGACCCAGAAGTCCAACAAGGTGTCCACCTCTGGTCCCTGGGCCTTCAGCAGCCTCTTCTACACCAGTGGGCCTGCTTCCCACATCAGCTTCTCCAGCTTTTCCCAGGTGGGCAGCAGTAGTAGCTTCCGGAGCTGTCTGGGGATGAGTGGTTATGGTAGGGCTGCTGGTGTGGGGAGCATCATGGCCGTCCAGGTCAACCAGAGTCTGCTGAATTCCCTGAACCTGGAGGTGAACCCCAACAACCTCTCGATCTGCATATTCAGGAGAAAGAGCAGATCAAGAACCTGAACAAGTTTGCGTCCTTCATTGACAAGGTTCGGTTTCTGGAGCAGCAGAATAAGATAATGGAGACCAGATAAGGCCACTTCAATACAGGACTGAACCACTGAGGTGGGGAGTGTTCTGTAGAGCTATTTGTAGTTATTTTTCTTTTAGGAAAGAGGAAGGCAGGGTGAATAGTGATAAGAAGAATGGAGAAGAAAGATTTGGAATATGGGATATGACACCACCAGGGAAAACAATTTCATCTCTCTTCATTTGAGAAATGTGAAAGATACTAGCAGTGACCACATTATTTTATTTTAATTATTAAAGGTCAAGATGCATGAAAAATACTAAATACAGCAGCTGGTGCATAGTAAATCCTCAACAAACACTATTTCTTCTCATAAAGTGCAACCGCATTTCCACTGAGGAGGCCTTTATAGCCTCTGAGTGCTCCAAGTTCTGACAAATCAGGTGTTGCCTTCAAGCCTCCTGAGGACCTGTGACCTTGTAGCATAGGGACAAGGTTGGCATCTCCACTGGGAGCAGTGGCTGACTCAGGAGTCACTAGGACTTGAGGGTACCCTTACTTGGTCCTGACTCCCCTTCCCTCGATGCCTCGCTCCATGTAGCCCTGTCTTGCCCTGCCATGCCCCAGTAGCTTAATGAGGAGGACCAAGTCCAGAAGCTTGTTTTCCCATTTGTACTATGAGGATAACACCTACATAGTTTCTGGGAAGAATGCCTATGAAGCATGTCAAGATGCTTACAAATAAAACATGTTATACATCTTTGTTATTAAGCACTAACAAGGTAAGATTGAGTTTATCCCTATGAACCACACTTCAGAACAATTTTGAGTGTCCTTAAATGGCTAGCCACACTGTATTTAGTAATCATTAAGCATGCTTGTGGGATATATTCCTAGAGATGGAAACGTTGTAAGAGAAGATAGATTACAGTGATGACTTTCTTCATTTTGTGCTAGCTGTGGGTTTTATCCAAATGAAAAAAGAGGAAAGCCTCTTCCGGGCTACAAATGAAACTTGGACTAATGTCTCCCAGTTGACAGGAACCACTATCACCTCTGCTGACCTAAGAGAGCTGCTCTTGGGATTATGGAAGGTTGTCACAGAAATATTGCATTCCCTTAGCTAAGGAAGTTGCATCAGCATTTTAGAGGATTGCTGAACTCAACTATTTCGAAAGCCCTATGTTTTCTCCCCGACAGGACAGCACGGCAAGGGTGAAGATGAGAGGAAGTATGACTATTTGGCCCAGGCCAGGGTGACTTCACTTGGGCCTGCCCGTTCTGGTAATGGGCATCCAGGAAGGGAAAATCTCACTCTAATTGTGAATTGTCTTCATTGGGTGTCAGCAGTGTTTCTGAAGATTTGTGCACAAGGCACCTTGACATGCTTCATAGGCACTCTTCCCAGAAACTATACAGATGTCATCCTCCTAGTACAAACCAGATCATTTAAATAACATTGGGCAAAGTTACTGTTTGGAAAAAATGTCCACCAAAGATTGTGAGAGTTATTTTGAGATTTCAGGTTTAGATGTCTTAAGAATTTGAAGTTGGAGCAGTCGGATGCTTTTTGAAAGGTGAGCAATATTAACAAATGTGTGCTTGGTTTGAGCTTTATTGTAGGTTTCTTCATTTTTACAGCTTGTTCATATTAAACAAATGTGTAGGACATTGTAATATATTGTAAAATACTAAGTTTCAGTGGAAATTAATTCAGTAAAACTGGATAGTTTGTTTTTCATAGAACACTGTGCAGAAATAATTATATGATATATTATGGAGCAAAGGGCATTTGTAATTCCATAGATAGCTATAGATATAGATATAGATATAGATATAGATATAGATATAGATATATAGATACACAGCATTATGTCTCTCTAATATGTTTCTAAAGGATGAAGCAAGCTCTCAGTCACAAAATGTTCCTATGGTATAGTGAAAGTGTACAGATGCTGTACTTATTTAACACTATTCCATACATTAAAAAATGAACTTGCCTGTTACCCTTTGGGAACTTGGTCCTTCCATAATCATTTCATATTATCATCACAACATATATTACTTAAGTAACAGCTGTTACGTAAGGATACACAACAACAGGTATTGCTTTACAAGTGAGAGTTTAGGGCACAGAAAATTTAAGTGAATTGCTCTCTGGCAACAGTCTAATAAGTCATGAAGATGAGACTCAAAATCACAAATTCTGCCCTTTAACATCATCATACAAAAGTGAGCAAAATTGACTAATGGTTCAAATCAAGAGTAAAGAATGTTTAAATCCCCAGGCCTGCCATGCCAGCTCTGCCCCCTGGGCATTCTGAAGGGGGCAATATAGACTGGGCATGGTGGTGCATGCCTGTAATCTCAGCTCTTGGGAGGCTGTAAACAGGCAAATCACTCTGAGTCTGATCTAGCCGTGAGACTGTGAACACCCTGTAGATCCTTCCCTAAAAACAAAAAAGGAGTAAAGAATGCGGAAATAGAATGGAGACTTTCAAAGCAGTGGCTGGAGATCGGGCTGGCAGAGACTAGAAGGACTTCTTAATATGGATATCATAACCACATGGACGCCATTTATCAAGTGGTCACTGAATCAGGACTCACTAGAGATGTTTCCTGTTAAAATTCACAGAATTCCCACAAGCTGCAGTCTTACTGTCCAATTATACAGATGAAGAAATTGAGGTACCGAGATTTAAATTAATTTGCCTCAAGCCTTACAACCCAAATAAGGGACTTTGGACTCAGATCTATTTCTATAGGCCTTGTGCTATTTCCATAATTCTTTGCTACTCACCACCCAGACTCGTCAAATGCAAATGCTTTTGCCAATTAATAACAACTGGAATTCAGGTTCGAATCCAGGACTTTTTCAATAATATGTAAGGCCAGAAAGTCACACAAAGATGTGCTTACATACCAATGGTTTCATACTAGAACAAAATGTCTTTTTTGGTGTTGTGAAGGCACTTGTTATGGTTTATGTCTAGTTGTCCCCTCAAAGCCTCATGCACTCATGGGACAGGGATTTCTATAGATTGAGACTTGACTCATGACTCACTGATTATGATCTGAGTACTTCTGGGATTATGGGTGTAGCCTAAGGCAGGTAGGCTGAGGTGGAGAGCCTGAATGTAATATAAAGAGAGACAGAGAGACAGAGAGAAAGACTAGTGCTGTTGCTCTGCTGCCCTGTTTGGTTGGTTGCTTCTGTTGCGATTGTTGTTATTCTGCCTCCATGAACTGGATGCTCTCTGCCCTGTTCCACTAAGCCTTGGGCCAGCCGAATATGGACTGAAATCTCCACAAACTGTGAGCTAAATAAACCTTTTCTTCCTTCATTTTTAGTGTTGGGTACTTGTGCAGCAACGAGTAAAAGTACCAAAGACAGCGCTAAAATTGTGGAAGTTATCTTTTTTAAGATGCAGGTGAAAGTTAAAATATGGCAAGGTAGATTATTGAAGAAGATATATTTTTTAAACACTGTAAGAACACATAGCTTTTTAAGTAATTTTATATGACTTATAATGGAAAAGATCAGTCTCTTGCCTCCTACTTCTTTGTCCTTACTCCTATCTTATCTTCCTAAAGGCATTTATATTTGTGCTTCTTCTTTCTTTAAAATAGCATGTAAGGCCAGTGAGATGGTTCAGCCGTCTAATACACCTGCCTAGGAAAGCTTGAGCAACTGCAGGGACCAAGGTTCAATCCCCAACACTGCACACTGTGCCAGCCCCACCCTCAGGGCAGGCTGAGCTGGCCACAATAAATAAATAAGTAAATAAATAAATAAGCATATAAATATTGCTAGTATTAAATTTTTGTTTCTAAGTTACTGTGTTAATTTCCAAGGGCAGTCATAACAAAATATCACACATCTGGTAGCTTACCCAACAATAGTTCATTATCTAATTGTTGCGGAACCTGGAAATCCCAGATCACTGTGTTAGTGGAGGGGGTTCCTTCTGGGAGCTATGGGGGAGAACCTTTTCTGTGCTTCTTCATTCCTTAGCTTTTGATACTTGGCTGGGAGTCTTTGGCATTGCTTGGCATGTAGACATACTGACCCAACTTCTGTCTTCAACTTTACAGGACATATTTCTGTGTCTTCTTCATGCTGTCTTTCCTCTGTGAAGCCAGTACCTTCACCAAAATTCCCCTTACATAAAAACAGCAGTCATTTGGATGAGGCCCCATCTTAGTGACTTCATCACCTTGGTTAGCTCTATTAAACATTTTACTAAATAAGGCTGCACTCTGTGACATTGGGGGATACAACTTCAACATAACTTTTTCAGGAGAATGTAACCCGATCCATTGAAGTCTTTATCTATAGTTTTTCTACCATTAGGAATGAATATTTGTTGCTCAGTCTCTGTTCATCTTCCCTCTATTTACTTTTACTCCTGTCAACTTTCAGCTGCTAATTTTCTGTTCAATCATGATTCAGTTATGACTATGGAAATATTATTTATATTTGAATCTCAGTGAGTTCCATTAAATGTCTTTTCCTTTGAAACTTTTGTGATTTTGGTGGATTTATTGTCCTGTGTTCTTGTTTGCTTATTTTGCTAAGTCAAAAAGACCTAGTTCTAAACTTTAAAATGAATTCTTGCAAAGAAAAGAAATGAGTATGAATAAGTAACTAAAAGAAGTAAAAAAATGCCTCTCTTGAATAGCTTAGTGCCATTAAGCAGGAGTGGGTTCCTTATTCAAAGGATGAGTTCAGGTCCATCTTGTTTCTTTTACTGTTGGCCTCTCCTCACCCTTGGCTGGCCGCACAATGGCACAATAAGAAGGACTAGCCACAAATCTTTCCTTCCATCTAGAGTTTCTAAGTCTCCACAATCATGAAAAAAATGTTTCTGCTCATTTAATTTAGCCCAATTAGTGGCATTCTATTACAGCAGCACAAAATGAACTAAGAGACAAAAGTATGGACAGATTTAAAAAATAATGCTAAGGGCAAGAAGTGTAAAAAATGAAGTGTTTTGCAAAATACATTAATAAATTATAATGTATGAAAATAACGCAATATACATTTAAACCTAACTAATATGAAGAAATGATACATTTTCAGTATATCAGGTTCTTTTCATATGGGATAAATGTAAACTTAAGTGGAATATATAAATAAAGGAGGAGCTGTGATAAGGCAGGTGCTGGTGAGTCATGGATTGCGGAATGTGATTCATTCTACCATTTGCACCTAGGTCTAAAAACAAATTCAGTGTTCATAATTATGACTAAATAATGGTATTTACACTAATTAACATGTAGTGTGCTAGGCTTACATTTTTCTTACAAATACAGTTTTCATTCCACTGTCCTGGAGTTAATCATCTGAGTTTTTGGTTTAATAGTTTTCCAAGCACTCCCCCTATTTCATGTCTAAAGTCATTACCAGATGCATTTTTCCGCTTTTTATACTTAGATTCCTCTATCATTTGCACATTTTTGATGGGATCATGTGTGTCTTAGTTACTTTTCGCTTTTTACATAAACCATAGCATTCCACCCCTGGATCCCCAAAGTCTCATACATATCCCTTTGTACAAAAGACATTTTAGTCCATCTGGAAGAGTTGCCAAAGTCCCAATAGTTTCAGCAATGCTGAAAAGTCCAAATCCCATGTCTCCTCCAAGATCCAAGGCAAACTCTCAACTGTGAGTCCCTGTACAATAGAAGAGTGAAACATATCCAACATTCAAAGGCGTAATATAAACATAACAATTCCAAAAGTTGCGAACAACAGAGTAATACAAAACATTGGAACCAACACATGTCCAAAATCCAGCAGGGTAAACATTAAATACCATAGTTCCAACTGGAGCATTCAAAACAGTCTGCACTGAGTTGTGAGCGCCATGCAACTCTGCTCCTACCGCACTCTTGGTGGTAATTCCCATGGCTTGTCTCTTAGGCTGGCTTTGCTCCCTCTTAGCACAATCCACGTTCCTGGCTTTTCCAAACTTCTGGGGTTTCCACTGAATAGGCTTCTCACTCTGCTTCACACACTGCCCTCTCAGGGGCACACTGCCTGGCCTCCCAGGACTTCTTCTGAAATTGAGGTGGAAGCCTTCTTAAACTAACAGCTCTTGCATTCTGAATGCACCTAAAACCAATGCCACGTGGATGATGCCAGGGTCTACTGCCAGATGGAGCAGTAGCCAGGCTACCTTCTCTCTTGCTTGTAGGGGTGAAGTGCCTGGATTGATGAACACTCTGACCTTGATTCCTAGGAACAAATTTTCCATGCCGGCGCCATTTTGGAACCTGGTTTGGCCGCTGCCGCCATTCTGGTACTTGGGTTTCTGTGGCCTTCTTCTCCAGGCAAAGCCTCTTTCCTTTGCAATTCTGGGGCTGCAAAGCACAGACAGCTGCCACCTCTTGTGATGCCCTCAGGCCATCTTTTCGATTTGCTGGTTCCTTCCCAGCAATGGAGATCCTCTCAGCTCCATCTTTGCAGTCCACAGCTTTCCTGGTGTTTCCTTTCTGGCCAAACTCAAATTTTGAATCATCATTCTTGGCTCTTTTCTCTTGATTTTCAACATAAATCTGGCTAAAAGCAACCAATAACAGCCACGCCACCGCCCCAATAGTTTGCTGCTTTGAAATGTCTCTTGAAAGATTAATCAGTCTGCCATGCTTAATCTCAGTCTTACGCAAAGTCTCTGGGCATGAGCAAAATTCTGAAAGACTTTCAGTTAATCCATAGCACAAATCATCTGGAGTCCAATGACCAATGCTATCCTTTTTTCTATCAGAAACCTCCTCATCCTGGTCTTTACAGGCAGGCCTTCTGTCAGTTGTCTGGTCTAAACTCTGACCACAATCTCCCAAACTGAACAGCCGAAGCTGTTCTAGTACTTGGCTTTTAGGGAACATCTCCAAACCTTTCCTGTCTCTTCCTGTAAGCCATTCTCAAAAGCTTGTAATCCACATTGTCAGGAATAGCCACAGCAACGACCTCACTTCTCTGGTACCAAATTCTGTCTTAGTTACTTTTCACTCATTGCTGGGACAAATACCTAACACTCAAAATGAAGGAAGGAAAGGTTTATTTAGTTCACAGTTCATGGAGGTTTCAGTCCATATTTGGCTGGCCCAAGGCTGAGTGGAGCAGGGCAGAGAGCATCCAGTTCATGGCAGAGGCAGCCAATCAATCTGGGCAGCAGAGCAGCAGCAACAGTTCTAGTCTATCTCTCTGTCTCTCTTTATATTACATTCAGGCTGTCCACCTCAGCCTCTGCCTTGGGCTACACCCATAATCCCAGAAGTACTGAGACCCATAGTCCCATCAGTACTAAAACCCATAATCCCAGGGATCACGGATCAAGTTTCAAACTCTAGAAGTGCCCGCCCCCTGACTCATGAGGCTTTGGGGGAACAACTAGACATAAACCATAACAATATGTTATGACTGATTGTATTGCCCCAGTCCCAAAGTTTACATGTAAATGTTTTATCCTACAGTGGGACTATATTTGAAGATAGGATCTTCAGGAGCAAGAACAAAATTGAAGTTAAGGGAAGTCAGGTGGAAACGGCTCTATTTCATAAGGCTAGGAGCCTTACTCCCCTCTTCCCTCTTCTCTGCTCTGCTTTTTTATCATCATCTCTGCTTGTCTCTGTCTCCATCTCTCTGTCTGTCTCTGTCTCTCTTTCTGCCGTCTGAACATGCTAAGAGAAATAGGTCTTCTACAATGCAGCAATAGCCCTAGAAGAAACTTTCTCTACTGAGCATTTGTCTAAGACGTTTAGCCTTAAAAACTGTGAAAAAAATAAATGTTTAAGTCACACAATCTGTGACATTTGTTATGGTAACTGAAACAGACTAAGACAGATCTTGGGCCCAATGAGAGGAGTTAATACCTAAAAACGTAGAAGTGGCTTTATATCTAGGGAAGAGGTGGAGACTGACAGTTTTGAAGCGCATGTTTGGTAGAAGTCTAGGTTGATATAAAGGGGTTATTGGTAGAAGTATGGACATTTTAGACAATTTTAAAGGAAAAGAGAATTACACAGCAACTCGCCATCTTACTAGATCATCACATTGATAGATACTGAAGATCAAAGCTGGTGATGTTTCAGATGAAACCAGTTGTTAGAAATCGGAGGCAAGGTGATCCTTAGAGCAAAATACTTGGCTGACTATTTTCTAGTGCTTTGTGAAACATATAAATTATGTACAATGAAATTGGATATTTAGCAGGGGAGATTTCTCAGCAAAATGTTGAAGTATAATTTGCATCCTGATTGCTTATAGCACAAAAAAGAAAAGAATTTGAAGTGAAGAGGAATTGTTTTCTTTCATTAGCTATCCTTAAATTTCTTTTATTCATATATGGTTGGGATACATAATAATTACATTAACCTTGGGGGGACCAGGGGATCCTATAGCATGTCTCAGTCACTTTTACTGTTCCTTTTCCTCCCTGTCCTCCACCTCCCTTCATATTTTAGCAAGGTAAGAATTAAATTTTATTTGAAAAATTCTTGGCCTTTGTGTATTAGAAAAAATTAAAAAGCTTATTTTGAGAAGAATGCTAAAACTGTGGCTGGACATAATTTGATAAGGAGATTAGTATGAGAGTGAAGCACAAATTTAATGTTACCTACGCAGAAGCCAAGAGAAGACAAGGAACTAAACGCTATGCAAAACATTGCCACTTTGGACTAAGTGGCTGGGCAATAAGGAAAGATGACTGGTGTACATAGATTCTATAAGATAGGACAGTGAAACTCCAGGACCATAAATATGTACCTCTCTTCAAGAGGAGGAGAGAAGGAGCCAGATTCTTCTCCTCTCTATTTTTATTTTGTTTGGCTGAAAATCTTGCTCTTTGGGCACTGCTTCTCCCAGCCTATGATTCTGCCACCTCTCTCTAATTCTTCTTTCTTTATTTTGTACTTTCTAACGTATTTTCTTCATATTATTTTTCAAGTGATCGATTGACCTTACTTTTGACCATTTATTTTAGTATCAGAAACTCTCTATTTTGTGGAGCTTTTCTTCCTTCAGTGATTTTTTTTTTTCCTTTCACATCAGAAGTGTTTCTTCTAGGTTCTGGTGAGGTGGAGCTGTTTGTGGAAAGGCAGAGACCCAGAGAAATGCGCTTTCTGTGAGCAGAGCAACACTTATCAATAGATGCATTTCACTGTGAGGGGATCCATTAGCAGCGTGTAAGTACAAAAGCCACACTGAGTATCTCCAGGGCTTTTCCATCGGGCTGATTCCTTTCCCCAGAAATAAATATCTTAATCTCTCTCTTAAGGAAAGTATCCTTGGTTTCCAGAATTCCTGTGCTGGCCTGAGGAAGAGGATGGATCTTCTTAGCGTTCAATAAGTAGACTTCACCCAAATGTCTAATTTTGAGTACGAAATCTCATTTGTCAGCTCTGCTTACTGACCCGAGAGTGTGAGGGTCTGTAGTTCAACTTCATTGTAGAGCATATAGCTAATCTACTCAGACAGTAGGAAAAGTTAACCAGGTATAGTTTCTAATCAAGATTTCAATTAAATCACCTCTTTTCAGTACCGCCTCCACCTCACGTTTCAAATGTATGGGAAGCCATAAATTCTCAAATCTCTTTGCCTTCTTGCAACTGTATAGATAGATGTATTTCTGCACCACTGATAAATACATTAGGATTCAGCTTTTATCAACCTGATGAATCAGTTACTCCCTTTCCGTCTTCCAAATTTTGTTACTGTCCTATTGTCTTGTGCGTGGTGTTATCTTCTTTGTGTATGGTAGTGTTATTGGGATCTTGTTTTTGAGAGGGAGTGGTGCAATACTCCTGTTGAATCTTCATTGTGATCAGAGGTCTCATAGAACTTTTTTTGGCTGGAAATAGTGAGGAAAATGTAAAATCTGTATGACATTCATTAAAACTGAGAATTTCAGAGCTGTAAATTTCAAATTTACATGCTAATGTAAATTCTTTTTTTTTTAAATTTAAATTCTTCATTGATTTTGGGATGTTGCTTAACCTCCCTTGATCTCAGGTATAAAGAAGGTAATAATGTTTATTTCAGACTGTAGATAAAGCATCTAGCCCTAAACTCAAGTATAGTAAGTACCAATTTTTCTGATTTTTTGTTGAAATCTTGAGAGGACAGTTACCATTTCTATCCTTAGGAAAAGAAGTGAAAAACAAAAATCTTCCCAAATACTAGTTTTATCACTGAAATTTGAAGTAAACCTGTCTTGTGTTTCTCAAACAATAGGCTCTCTAACAAAAAGCAGACTGGGGAATGGGTTTTCTACTTTTTTTCTGACAAGAAGGAAAAATAATGATGATGAACAGCATAAGGACATTGACTTATCTTATTGTGGGTGGGTAGAAAGCGATTAGCTTCTTCCAAGTTCTACAGAGTTCGCACCCAGGACCCCATATCTTCTCAGTGAAGGGCAGATAGCGGTCTATGGAAACATAGGTGAGTCCAAGAGGAAGTAGAAAGAGGAATATCGTAGATAATGCTGGCCTTTTTAAGAGCCCTGAACCACCCAATGCAAGAAGTATGACTGCTGGGCTGTGGGCTGTCACCAACCAGATTAGTTTTAAACGTGAACCAACTGGTCAAAAGAGAAACGGAAAGATTTAGTATCTTTTTTTTTTTTTTTTTTTTTGTCTTTTTGAGACAGGGTCTCGCTATGCAGTTGAGGCTGGCCTTGAGCTCACTTTTGTAGCCCAGGCTGGTCTTGAACTCGCACCAATCCTCCTGCTTCAGCCTCCCGAGTGCTGGAATTACAGGCGTGATCCACTACACTGGGCTAAGATTTAGTATCTTTAAGTGTCCCTAGAACAGAGAAGTAAACGTGCTAGGGATATAGCTCAGCAGTGCAGTACCTGCCTGGCAAGTGCGCGGTTGTGAGTTCTATTTCTGGTAACGAAAAGGAAAGGAAATGGGAAGGGAAGGGAAGGGAAGGGGAAGGGGAGGAAAGGGAAGGGAAGGGAAGGGGAAGGGGAGGAAAGGGAAGGGAAGGGAAGTCAAAGTCTCCACAGGGATAATGACAGAGGAAGCAAGGTTCTTTCTAGAAAGAATTGTTTACATTATGAAGCACTGCTCTGCCACACATAGGCCACATTCTTGCCACCTTTGGATCATTGTTTGGTTATATAAATACTTAACCTGAGTCCCCTTTCTTTGTAATTAGCTGATATCCATAGCCTGACATGCATATGTGTTTTTAAAGTTTTGCAGTATGTAATGAAAAGAGCTGTCCCCCTAGAGCAACTCTTTCATATACATTTATCCCAAAAGGTGTACTTTAGTCAAGAACCACTCCTTAATTTGCTGCTTCCTTTGTGGGAGTGTGGTTCACAGAGACCCAATTTGGTAATGGGAGCCATGCGCTGACCCTCTTCTGCAGCCCCGCACTGCCGGGGATTTCTTTCTCCAGGCTGCTTCAGGTGGGTGGAGCTTGCCTGGGATGCTGGTTCCTGCAGGGCTGGAATGCAGAGTGAATGTCTTTCTCAGTAACTTAATTTCCAGGATTAGGTCTCAGTTCTTAGTCACGTTTGGCAATGATAAAATGTGAAATACATATATCGCAAGATCCTTGTTTCAAGAGTCATGAATAAAGGACAAATGTGTCCCAAATGGGTGGAGTGAGTTCTCTTTCCGGACAAATGTGGCCCAAATGGGTGGAGTGAGTTCTCTTTCCGGTCGTGTCTCACATCTTTCACTCATCTCCTTCTCTCCTTCCTCCTGCTTCTTTCTCTTCTCTTTTTGTATTTCCCCCTTACCTTCTCTGCCTCTACTCACCTCTTCTTTCTCTCTGTTTGCTTACTGTATATTCTTTTTCATTTATTTGTTTTCCTTTTTGAGTCCTTCTTTATCTTTACCTTCCTGGGCTTTCACTCCCTAGCCCGCATGAATTAAATATGATAGCATGTATAGATTTTGAGGGGTAACTTTTAAAAGAAGCAAATCCTATTCCCATGAGAGCTTATATTTTAGAAGAAAGATTTGCAAATATAAGGTGTGCAGGACCAACAGAGAGAACTCTAAGGCCAAATTTATGGACTGCTGTTAGGACTGCTATTCCTTGAAGAACTCATGGGTGTCAATTATGGGGTGATGACTGCAGAGCAACGACCTCCACTGGGACATCCAACTCATTTCTCACTGGGTGCCAATAGCCCCGCAGCCACCACAATGTCGTGTAACTTTCCATCCACAGACAAATCTGAACCGATGACCAGAGGGTGAGAGGCTCTGTATAACTTGATTACATTTTTTAAAAATTCCATTTTTCTCTTGAAAAGACACCTTCAGAACACAATGTCAGTTTATCTCTGCAATTTTAGACATCAAATAGCTTATTTTTTTAGTTCTCTCTGGGTCAAAGAATGTTATTAAGAAGAAAAATGTAAAAAATATTGGTTTTGTAACAATTCAGTATCCAAACCGAAGGTTCCAATAAACTCACAGAAATGTTTTTGTTCTGAGACTGTTTAGAACATAAAAGAAAAGATAAAAAAGTGTTATGCAGAACAAGAGTTTCTTGACATTTACATTAAAAAGATGAAACTAATCAAACAAAATAACTAAAAGATTTTGAATGATCATGTGCCAAAATAACTTTTTTTTTGGTGCAAATTGATATAATAAAGATGCTATTTGTTGTTTTCCTGCTGTGGGACATCACTATAAAGTATAGATTTTACATGGAGATAAAGGATAGAAACATGAATTGCTGATCAACTTCTCTTCTTTATGTAAGAAGAGCTTGTCAGCGGAGTTGTTTACCCCATTTCTCAGCACAGACAAAGGACACTGGCTCTTATTTCATGGTCCCTGGGTTAGAACTTCACATCCACATATTGTGAGGTTGCTTTACCAAAACTGATGCAGAAATTAAGACAACTGGCACGATATAATGAAAACAGACAAGCCCCTATTTTATTTAAGAATATGAAAAAAAGTCAATATTTTGTCTTCAAGTGCTTATACCTATGCAGGAAAGAGAGGTGGAAAATGAATTGTTCTGTCTGTAATTTCAAGCAGGCAAAATGAATTCCAAGCATATCAGCAGAATACAGACAGAGGTAGGCCCAGCGAAGCAGAAGGAAAGATGACTAACCACTCTTTCCCCTTATTCCCATAACTGATTGGATGCAAACAAAACATTTTTCCCAGAAAAAGAGGCAAGAAGTCCAACACCGAGCAGTGGCTACTTCTCAGGGTATCTTTGTCAGCAAGATGGGTGCAAGTTATGATTTCACCGTTCTTATGATTGACATTGTTACGGTTCTTAGAGCAGTTGCCATGGAAACAGAAGGGCCTTGCATGTATTTGAAGTAATTCACCTGACCTACTGCTCAAAACGAGGAAGGGCTGAGTGCTAGCATTCCTCCCAAGTATTCCCCAGGATCAGGCTGATGCAGGATGAAGTCTTGGCTCTGATCAGAAGAGGCTTCTGGGCAGTTCCTGGGAACAAGGAAGAGAAAAATTGCAAATTCTTGCATCTGGTGAGACAAATTCTAGCCTCAAACTTTTCCTAGGGAGTTATAATGCTGTGGGTAGCCTCTGGTGCTTCATCTTTCTTAAATAGACCTTTGATTTCTGCTATTTCATTCCTGATCTCTCCTGAGAAAAATCCTCAATCCGTTTATAGCAAAATGTTAGTGTCTGACCTCTGGGCTAGAGAAAAATGGGCAAAGATTGGGATGGAGCCGAAGCTAGTCACACCACCCGCTGCCAGAGATGGTATCTAACCTGCAGTACCTCAGCCTTTGGTTCTCCAGCCCATGCGAACTGAAGGAATCATGACTCTCACAGTGTCAAAGTGTCTTCTTGTCTTTGACAGCTACCTGATCTGGCCAAGCCCCCAAATGCTTCCCATTCTCCCTCTCCCTTCACTAATATACTATGTTGGACTATTTCAACCTTCAACTCTACCAAAGGATACTCCCAGTCTTTTAATTCATGGGACCAACAAGAAATACTGGCAATTTCTTCACTCTTCCTTGTTGTTCTTAACTTTCCTGCTAAGAGGTAGTAGTTTTATCTTTGAGAAACTCAAGTTGTCACTGAGGCTATTTGTTTCCCATCATCTGCCCTTTGGGATTTCTCTTCTACTTTTCTTAGTGACTTTACTGTCCAGCTTGGTTTTGGCTTTCAAAACTCTCCATTTGCCCATCTGTCCTCTGACCAGGCACACTATGCCAGAAATCACTAATTTTAATTTCACTTTTAACTCAGAATGAGATACTTCATTTCAGGCCATAACTGCTTGTCCTTTCACCTGATTAAAAAACACTCTACTGATCCTTATATAAGGGCTGCAAGCTTGGGAATCACTCTGTTCTCTGCCTCTTAGATACTTCTTGGCTCCCAGGCATTCTTACCTGGCAGGGTCACTATGAGTTCAGTCTTTTTTTTTTTTTTTTGTGGGACCAGGGTTCGAACTCACGACCTTGCACTTGCCCAGCAGGCACTTGTGCCTTGGAGTTATCTCCCCAGCCCCTCAGTCTTCTTTTTGACACAGCTTCAGCTCTCAGACTCTTCACCATGGACTGGAGTACTAGCAACTCATTCATCCACTCTTCAAATATTGACCTGAATAGCTGGCATTTCTATAGGCCCTGGGGATATGGAAGAGTGATCTGTTCTCCTGGAGCTTAGCAAATAGCGGATCAGCTAGACAGTAAATGTAAACTACAAAGTAGACTGTTCTATGTGAATAGTGTACTTTTGCAATAAAAAAAATCACTGATTTGTTTGGTGCCTAGAATTGAACTCAGGACCTTATGCTTACAAGGCAAGTGCAGTACCACTGAGCTATATGCCTAGGCCCTACTTACTAAATATTGATGTGGGATGGACACTATGATAAGTTCTTCATGCTTAATTTATTTAATCATTCCAACCAGTATCTAAATAACTAATTTTATTTCCTTATGTGGTGGCAAACTGTGCATTGAATAATTAAGTCCACTTTCCCAGAGATGCACAGATGATGGATCTAGGCTTTGAAATCAGGCAGCCAGTGTCCTACTCCACCGTCTTATTTGCTACACTCTGCTTTAGCACTGCTGTCAGTATATTTTTTATAGACAAGCAGGTCAGTGAGGGACCCTTTGACAGCAAGGCATTTAGCCTGAGGTTTCTGGATGGGGAAAAAGCCCTCCACACAGACATAAATGAGGGAACAAGCCAGGGAGGAGCATTTTAGTGAAAGCAAACAGCCTGGACAGGCCTAAGTGTGCTTGAAAGAAGGAAAACAGGCCCACATGACTAAACCTCAGACAGTGGCATATAGTCAGAACAGGTCAGACCTAAAATAATTTTGGCTGATGAAGAGATTTTTGTTGTCTTCAAATAGCCATGTGGATCTGGAGTCAGTTTTCACTTCTGGAATCTTTCTCTGGCAGATGTGCGAAGAACACACGGAGCAGCAAGAGAAGAAGAGGGGAGAACAGCTGGGAAGCTTTAGAAAAAGATCCAGGCTGGGAACAATCATAGGTGAGACTGTGTGGGTAGCACAGGGGGACAGAGCCATGGGACTTTGCTGTGGACATGCCTTGGAGGAAGGATCAAAAAGACCAAGTGGTGAGTTGGCATGAGGAGTGTGGGGAGGAACAGAAATGAGGGTGAGTCTCAGTTTTCTAATTCAAGCCAGAAAACTTTATCCTCAATTGTACTGAGCAGATGAGACCATCCAACAGCCTGTCATTCAGCTCTCTTTCTTTACCTGTAGACTCTTGATGCAGTTTCCCCATTCTCCAATCAGGGCATGATGTCTTCTTGGTCCATTCCTATCTTAGAACTCAGATGTGTAATTATAAGCTACTCTCCTGTCTTCTTGATGGTATTTCTTGTTTTCATCTTGTCAAGCGACCTCCAATTTTCATCCTTTAGCATTCTCCTTAGCTGATGCAACAAACTAAAAATTTAGCTGCTCCGAAGTATAAACTTTCTCTCATAGTGTCCCTTAAGTTGCTTGTATAATCCCCAATAATCATTAACCATAAGTCATTGTAGTAAGGGATCTATATTCCTCACCATTCTTCTTCGAGTAGATGTTCTCACCTTGATATCTCATGAGCAAGGAGGGAAGTTGGGCCATCCAAGGTGCTAGGCAGGCATATGGTTTACATAATGCTGTATTCTATAGCTTTCTTGGTAGAGATTCACCAGAAGGCAAAAGTTGCCTGATATGAGCATATACCTGATATAAACTAGTACTTGCTTCTTTAGGAATTCTTTTCTATTCGGAATCTCTAGAATACAGAGTTATTAAATTTTGCTAAGTGAAGCACTTCACTTATTTCCTCATCATTCCCACCCCCCCCCATAAAATCCATGAAAAATTAGACAATAGCTTTCCACTGAAATCGTGTAGTATCTTCTATCACAGAGAAAGTGTAGCCTCCTAAACCACATGGCCAAATTCCTGGAATTATTTTTAAATATTCAATCTGAATATACAAACAGCATTAAATCATTTAATTTTAAGATAGTTGAATTATTAAATGTGAGTAGTTCCACAATTGTCCCTTAGTGTATTTGTTCTAATCAGCCAACAGGGCTGGCTGTTGAATTAGACAAAGGAGAAGGTATATAGTTGACATTGGAGCCACAGGAAAGGCAATTAAAAAAACCTGATTCTAAAAATAAGTAGCAAGGATATCAGAGGTGAAAGGTTAATAGGCTATTTTACCACTCTTAGCTCATCCAGGTTTTCATCTCGTCTTTTCTTTCTTCTATACACTGTCAAATTATCCGCAGACACTGAGCTTCCATATCTCAACTCATGATTTTCTGTTAATGATATTGTTTTTCCTACACATACTGCTTCCAACATCACCTTCTTTATAGAGCATCCATCTATGTCTGCAGTAGCATGTAGTATGGGTTCTGGAACCAGAATACTTGAATTCAAATCCTCACCCATCTCTTATTAGCTTTGTGATCTCAGACAAGTGACTTGGCCTTCTTAGGCCTCAGCTTTATGATAAAATAGAAATAATCATAGTTCATGGATACTATGTTGCTTATTACTTGTTATATGTAAATTATTTAAAATATTGGTTGGTGGGGCCAGTGAGATGGCTCAACGGTCTAAAGCTCCTGTTTAGGCAAGCTTAGGCAACGGCAGGGACCATGGTTCAATCCCCAGCACAACATGCTGTGCCAGCTCCACCCCAGGTCAGGCTGAGCCGGCCATAGCATAAATGAATAAGTAATGTTAAAATATTGGCTGGTGCATTGTAAGTGCTTAATTAGGTAGCATTTTTCCTTAGGTAGAGTTGCTCATTTCTTCTTCTGAACATTCAGAGTTCACTTCTGAACTTTACTCTGCTATAATAATGATTATCATAATGTGGCAATTATTTTGCTCCTGTGTCTATAGGCTGTGCAGAAGACAAACAGGGTTGACTTTTTCATCTTTCATAGCATCTCATTTGATACATGCCCTATAGAGCAAATTCAATAAATGTTTATTAAATTAATAATAACCTCTAGATATTTTCTGGTTCATTGAAAGGTGAATTAATAAAGGGCTCAAGGTGCAATTATTGCTAATAAAATCAGTTAGGGTAATTAGCTAAATTATATACTCATTTGTAATTTTGTACCTTTAATCTTTAAATTATGTTAAAGGGGCTGTCCATATATACTAAGGTGAAAGAAGGAGGTAAGTTTATTGAGCATTGGTTATGTATGACATGCTTTATAGTCATGTTTACTGCTTCTTAAGTTATTGTTTCCATTGCAGTGTTGAGAGAACAGAAGTTTAATGATATAGCTAAAGTAAAAATAAATGAATCAGTAGTAGATTCAGGTTTTTTTTTTTTTTTTTCTTTTTTTGTGGGACTGGGGTTTGAACTCACAACCTTGCACTTGCCAGGCAGGCACTTGTGCCACGGAGCTATCTCTGCTCCTAAGGTACTTGTTTTTAAAAAATGTTTCCACAAAGTCTCTACAAACTTATGCTTGCTCATTGTTGGCAACTTTTCACAATCAACTCTGCTTCCATCCTTACTGAAGATTTTGTGGTACTCTTGTCCTCTTGAGTTTATGTATATTTCTCACTGGTGTCTTTTCTCCTTATAAGGCAAACCATGTTGCCTACTTTACTGGTCACTGGTCATTTAAAGTTTGATTTTGTGACCAGATAAAGGAATTCTAAGTATGCACAGGGAGTTAAGGGGTCCAACTCAGCCCTAAGAAAACATGAGACTTCTAACTGTGAGCTCTATTTTGCTTCATCATTCTCTGTTGGAACGTTACAAGTACACAAGGAATAGAAGACAGTTTCCCTGAAGACTGTCCTAGTTATGGAGGAAACTGCTCTTTTTTTCTCGCCTAGATTCTCCAGTCTAGCATGAGGTTCAGACTTGACCGCCCTCAAAGCAGCTAGCCTGCTCCTGAGTGCTGAAACTCTCTTTGTTTCATATATAAAAAGGTCCTCATTACTGAATTTTTCTCTTTGCTGGGTACTTCTTGCCTGAATTATTTTCCAACAGTATGTGTCTTCTGTTCCCAAGTTCTTTCTAATTTATAGATCTAGTTCCTGATGTTTCTGGATTTTGATTGTCCCCGAGGACTGGAAAAAGTCATTCTGTCTCCCAGACATAGTTTCTCTAAAGTAGGATTCTTTTCACCCTGTGTTCCTCCTCATGCCACTCAGGGAAGCTCAACTACTCAGACTTCCCAAGGTTCATTTCTACTGGTGATGGGTTTGACTTTTCAGTTCTCTGTTTTCAGAACTTAGTAAATTGAAAAACAGATCTGATTACCACATCCCCTAATTGGTTTTATTTTTTCTTACCTTTTTAGTTATAGTTGATGTTTGAAGATATTATACAGTGTCTGACAGTCAAAACTTGAGGGTATATTCAGCTCATTATAAAGGTGTATTTATTTCAAAAGATCTGCTCAGCTAATTAGATTGCCTACTTAGAGATAATAAATATGTGTTATTTTAGTGGCAAGTATTAGCTAGAAATTGTACAGACTTCCTTCCTTTCCCTCACTTGTTTTTGAAAAATGTCAGAGTTTTAGGTGATGAAATCAATTTAGGACATTATATGATAGGCGTAATTGTTTCCTCCACAGACACTATTGTTATGTTGGATAAATAAACTAGTCTTCCACCACATGGGTTAGATTTCCTGTCAGTGGCAAATGACAAGATTTCAAACTTAACCCCTTGCTTCTGTCCTTGTCCTCCTAAAGCTAGAAACCAAAGCTATTGAGTTAAAGCACAAGGGAAACAATCTCACTCCTCTGCCACCCTTCAAAGCCTTCCTACTTATTGCCAAGGGAAAGACCAACTCCTTGCAATGGCCCACAAGACTACTCGATATTCCCCTCCTCACCTCCACCTGACTTTACTTCTTTTTTTCTTTGGTCTCTCTCTTTCATACAGGTTCAAGTGCTTTGCTGTTCCTTGCATTGAACATGTATTCCATTATCTTAGGGTCTTTGAAGTCTCTTTCTGGATATCTCTCTGAATGCTCTGGTCTCAATTCCTTTAAGAATTAGTGTTTCCAATTCTTTTCTGTTTTGGCTTTCTTAATTATGGAGCACGGTATCTGTGGTGTTCATTTAACTACATGGCATAGACTTTCTTCACTGCAGCAGAACTACAGGTTGGCAGCAGCCTTCTCCTTTGCTGATGGCTAACCTCACAGCTCCTAGAGCAGTGCACAGCATTGAAGATAGATACCTGTACTAATTAGCCTTCCTGTGGTTGAGACAGAATCCCCAGAATACCTACCATATAGAAGGAAATGGCTTCCTTGGCTGCGGTTTCAAACCTTATTGGTTGGTTCTATGGTCGCTGCAGATTGGAGGTAGGGCAGAAGAACACCATGGTGGAAGAGCACAGGAGAGCAAACTGCTCACATGAGGTCTACAAATAGAATAAGGAAGAGCTCCACAGGCAGAGGCTCACTGACCTAAGGCATGCTCACAGGGACCGACCTCTGGAACTGGGCCCCGCCTCCTAAAAGCACCTTCAGCTACAAACAGGAGTGTGAAGATACACTGATGGGTACTGCAGACCATGATGCAGTCGTCTCTGGAGGGTATTAATCCAAGAAAGTTGACAAGTAAGATTAACCAGTACCACGGTGTCAGGACAGTTGTTGAAAGAATGACTGGCACAGCCTGTAATTTTGACATTCTCTCCAATTGATCCTCCTGGTTTCTATGATAGACTACGCTTAAAGGATCGGAGCATATTGTTTGACTTCTTCCCATGAGAAGCCAGCCAGCACTTTGAATCTGTAGAGAAGTTCCAGAACCTTACTAAGATCTGACTCAAAAGGCTCTCTGAGGTTAACCATTTTTCTCTTCTTTTTTTTCCTCCTCTACCTTTACTTTTAAAATAAACTTTGTGTTTATTTACTTTTTTTAGATTTATAAGAAAGTTGCAAGACAATGTTGTACCTTTACTTTTAAAATAAACTTTGTGTTTATTTACTTTTTTTAGATTTATAAGAAAGTTGCAAGACAATGTTGAGAATTGTGATGTAACTATTAGCTTTTTCTCTTTTAAAAGCATTGCATTGAGAAATGATTGACATAAACGGGCTATACATACAAATACATTTATTATGTGACAACCTGAGGAATTTAGAGGTTACTACATAGTTAGGAATGCACCATCACAATCTATGCCACAAATCTACTCATTGTCTCCAAAATTTTTCTCTCATCCTTTTATTATTTCATGGCCAGAACACTGATCACAGTATCTATTAACTTAGAAAAATCTTAATATATAATACAGTATTGTTACCTATAGACAATATATTGTAAAGTAGGTCTTTAGGATTGATTTATCTTGTGCACATTGAATGATACCTCTTGGGTTCTCTTTCTGCCCAGCTTTCAGCAACCACTAGTATATCCTTTCCTTATATGTATTTGACTATTTTAGATTTATGTCATTCTTTGTATAATGCGATTTATTTTGCTTCTGATATGTGTCACCTAGGACGATGTCCTTCAGGTCATCTACGCTGTCTCAAGTAGCAGACTTTCCTTCCTTTTTAAGGTTAAATAATATTCCACTGTCTGTATTTTACCACATTTTCTTTATCTGTTTACCTCCCTTTGAGCATTTAGGTTGCTTCTGTGTCTTGGCTATTGTGAATAATACTGCAGCAAACACAGAAATACCTTTGAGGGCTGCGCCCTTGTTCTCTAAATGCCTCTCTTAGGTTTTCTTTCTTACAAAATTCCTACGTATAAATGGCATTCCAGCCCATTTCCAGTGATCTAACTGGAACTTTATATCAATCCTCTGGACAGAGACGGGAGGAAGGATGAACCCAGCAAGAAGTGAGCATTACTTAGTGTCTGGAACTGAGCCAGAAAATTGCACAACGATTATTTCATTTATGTATCAACTCCAGGAGGGAACATATGTAATTCTGGTTTACAGATGTGTCCTGGCCTGGAAGGTTAGTGACTTGGGAACTTGCCTGAGATCATGCAGTCCTTCAAATTTAAGCCTTTTTTTCCTGTTCTTCTATCTTCTCTCCTCCATGTTCCCAAACCTCTTTTGTGTGATCCTAGCTTAATTTAGGCTATATTTTAAGTTCTTTTTTTCTCCTCTGGAGATTTTTGGATTTGATAAAAAAGAAATGCTATAAGTTCTGCTTTTTGGTTACTCTTTGTCCTTGACCATATACACAGGGATTGTATTTCCTTCAGACACGATTTAGTGAACTGATAGAAGAAAACTGTAGGATTTTAGCTGATTGGAAAGATGTTATTCCATTAGCTCAGGACATTTTAGGTTACAGAAGTGAGATTGTCTTCAACATTTGGCTTGGCATCCAACAATGAGCACCAGGGATTTTATTTAGGGAGAACGTTGAAAGTCTTGTGAAAGGAAGATTTAAACTTTTTCAAGGAAGAAATTGAGTTTATTCTCTGAAAAAGGAGGGGTAATTAGGGGGAAGCAGATATTTCCTTAGCAGAAGTATATGTAACTTTAAAAATATCATCTGACTCAGCCAAGATTTCCCTGCTGGCAGAGTCCAGGATATATCCTCATCTTATAATCAGCCTCGTCCTGGGAGAACTTCGCAAAGTTAAATAAATAAGTCCCCAAATTATCCAAATAGCGCTGGTTGAAAAGCAGCCAGGGGGGATTGCATCCTTCCTATTAATACCACATGTGTCTTCCTGCATACCCCATTTCGCCAAGCTCTGAATAGTGGCGCAAGGTCTTCTCGCTGAGGCAGCCGCACACCACCTCGCTGGCAAGGTGGCGTTCAAGAGCAGGAAGCCACAGGCTTGCGGTTTTCCTTGGAGCACAGAAGCTCCTCTCCTCACTAACTGCTGGCTTCCTTCTCTGTCAATTTCTGTGTCCTGAAAGTAAGTTCTTTTTCCAGGCTGGCTACACGTGTTACATTTACACAGGGAAAGGATTTTATTTTTCATCTGAGTGAGCTTGTTTTACTGTTTTTAGGAGACACCCATGTAAACAAATAAAACATTTTACCGCCCAAAAGAATGTTTTTAGAAAGTCGTACAAACATAGCTGGAAGAGTCTTCTATGGGGAGCCCACGGCCGCTCCTGGATGTGCAGAAAGATTTGGAGTGGGCCCGCAGCAACGCGGAGGCGTTCGCCTTGGCGCGCTGCGCTTTGTCGCTTCCTGTCATCTTATTTGGGAAAGGATTCCTCTCACTGTGGAGACTGTGAACAATGTTGTTTTTATATAAAGGTAGCAACAACAACAAAACAAATAGGAAGGACAGAAAGGAAGGAAGAAAGAAAAAAATAAAGAAGAAAACCATCTGATTTTAGAGGCAGAAATATATGGATTACAAATGTCAGCTTTTGTCCTTTACTTGCTGTGTGTGTGATCGTGGGTATGACATTTAACACGAGTCCTATTTGCCTTGCCTCAAAATAGGAGAGATAATTTCGTCCTAATAGAGTTTTATGTATAACCAGAATATCCACAACGTATTGCTTCCCTTCCTTCACAATTTCACTCTCCATTGATGGCTTATAGGTCCTCAGGGTATAACTGGGTGGGTTTTTCTTTCCCTCCCACTTTATAATCCAGTTAGCTCATTCCCTCTTCATTCTTTCTCCTTGAAGACATACTTTCAGCTGTGAGATCTGAAATGGATGTACTGTAGGTTAAATCCTCTGGGAGTCCCAGCACTGAAAGTTGCATAATAATCCCCTGTTAAATATTAAAGCTAATACAGGCACATACTACGTCAGGATTTTTCAGCCAGCAATGAACTGCATATACGATGATGCCTGCTTTACATATTATATATTACTCTCTTTACACTAGTTAGCCTGGGGTTGGAGTAGGCTATCCTGTCTTGGTGTTTGTAAATGTACTCTGTGGTGCCCGCACAAAACACCTAATGACATTGTTTCTCAGAATCTTTCCCCCTCATTCAGTGATCCATAACTGTACTTATAATAGTACTTTGACATTTAAGAAGCATTTGATTTAATTCTGTGTAATTCTCAAAATTATACTGTGAGAAACTTATTTGTATCTGTTGTTACTCCATTTTCTAGATGAGGCAACTGAGGCTCTGAAAGGTTAAGGGACTTGGTCCATGTCACACAAATCATGAGGTGCACCTAACAGTAACAACTAGCACTTTTCAGGTAATACTGACCTGTTTTCTCTCTTCCTACCTCTACCACCTAGGTTCTCTCTGTCTCCTGGCTGCCTTCTGCTCTCCTGGTTCCCTTGGGATTCCAGGACTTCCCCTTGTCTTTGCAAATCCTCTTATGTCCTCAAAAACATATTCTCTTAGCTACTGCTTGATGTTGACCAGTTTTCTTCTTTCTAGGTCTGGTTGATTTTGGTGAAGTCTGGAGCCTGAAGTTGCCTTCCTGTTACCATGGTGATTGAGGCTTGTCATCAAAGGAGCTTCCAAGGAGGTTGAGGTCTCCCTGCACTATGCTCCCAGAGGCATGGGGCTTCTTCTCACCACTGATGGCCCAGGTGACTGTGCTCAGGACACCCCCACAGCCAGACCACTGAAGTGGGGAGAAATCCTCTCTTGGTTTATAGGAAGCTCCTTTCCTCAAGCTTCTAAGCTTCACTTCCTCCTTGTCAACCCCAGAGGTTTATAGTGTTTAGGGAAACATGGCTTTTAGTTTTACTACGACCTCTTTTGGATATTCAAAGAGGTCTTATCAAGAGAAATACAAATCCAGACAATAGATAGTATACTGACCTTTGAATAAACCTCTGACTCCACCCAGTGATAATTAACTAATATTCTCTTAGGGCTATTTCTTATCATTCAATAAGATTTTTTTTTCTTAGTCCTTCGAATAAATAAGCTAACTTTTGCTGTTTTCAAACACAGCTGAATTGGTCTGCAACATTCTTTAGGTTCATGTGGGGACCTCTGCCGTCCACCTGTTATTACAGCAATACTGACTATTGGATTGCAAAGATCAATAATACTTTAGAGACAATGTATAGAAATAATAATGCCCATCTTACTAACTGAGGTGTATTGGTCAGGGTTTTACTTAGAGGAACAGAACAGATATAATATGAGGAATGGATATTAACACAAAATATGCAATCTATAAGGCATTATAAGATTGGCTTACAGTAGCCAGCCAGAGTCCGATGAGGAAGCATGCAGAGGGTGTCTGCACACTCCGGACTGAAGAATCCAGTCCCGAGGTCTGGATTTCACTGAAGCACTCCGTGTAAGGCTCTATCTGTTGGCTGATGGGTCTGTGCTGGAAGACTGAAGTGTCTGCAATGGATGCTGAAGAGTCTGTGATGGATGGTGAGAGATGCAAGCTGGAGGGTGAAGAGTGTGCACTGCAAGCCAGATAATGAAGTCCAGGCTGAATGTGAAGACTAAAGCTTCTCCAATGAAGTGAAGTCTTGAATCCTTCCTCAGCCCTTTAAAAAATCTCTTCGTGCTCAGTCATTCTGATGTGGGCCCATTGTGCCCTAGGCTGGAACCAATCATACCCCAGGATGGGCCCTTGATCCTGCTGTAGGAAGGAGCCAATCATATCCTAGGCAGGCCCTGGTCACACTCCAGGGAGGAACCAATTGTACCCCAGAGTGGGACTCCCACCAACAGGGAACCAGGCTGCTGAGTCATCCAGCCAAGTTGACACAATGTATCAACCACTACATGAGGAAAACTGGAAGACAGAAGAAAACTAAAACAATAGCCATTTACTAAAACCATATTAAGAGAAAGAGCTGGACCTTTTCCAACTCTTAAATAACAGAAAGAAGAATTTTAACACCAAAGAAGTAGAAAAAGCCTCATATGTAAATTGACGATTAGCCTTTTATTGAATAACCAAGAGCCTATACATTGTTGTCATTCTCCTACTTTATTTTAGAGTATACAATATTTATTAACTGTGTCATTTTTTAAACTACTCTGCTGCTTCATTTACTGCATTTAGTGTTAGTGTTGCCATTTTACAACTCTAAAAATTCAGGGTCAGAGTCACACAAATAATGGAGACAGTAGCTTGGGCTTACATACCCAACCCTACAGTGCCCAACATGCCTCTACTTGGTTGATTAGGCGGCTGAAGGTGATGTAGATGCTCAACTAGAAAAAAGTCTGCTCAAGTATTTAGAATTCCTTCAGTATTTAAAATACATTTCTTTGAAATAGATAATTGTCATTTTTACAATTTTGTTATTTGACTACATATTTATTAATAAATGTGAATATTTTTAAAGTTTATCAGTTTGAGTAGTATTATATTTTGTGTGTAAATTCTTTTAGCCGTATAATCCCTGAAGTATATGCTCTGAATGGAAACATGGTTTGCTATTGCCATTCTAAACGTGGCCCTTTTTTATTGCATATAGAGACAGCAATATGACTTTTTCAAGATTTCCTTTTGATTATCTTTCTCCTTTCTTCTCCATCTCTTTCTTCCTTTATTTTTGTCTTCCCTTGACTTTTTATTTGAGATTGTGACAGTGGAACATCAGAAACATTTCCAGGTAACAGATGCTTCTTGATCAGTCTGAAGATGTCCTCATTGGGGAAGGTTCCTGCAGTCCATGTCAGTCTCTAGCTTATGTCAAGATCCACACATACAAAAAGGCTTATTTTTTGTTGGAGCTGGGCTGAGAAGATGCAGAATACTGTGAGGACGATTCTTGGCATGCACTGACTTAATATTTGCTGTTTCTACTTTTTGGAATTGATTCTGGAGGTCTGCAGGCATTTGTAATTTTGTTAAAACATCAGTATGAAGTATGCAAACTGCCAGGAATACCAACACCTATATTTTAATATCATTTTGTTGTTTATAATTATTGCATATTTTTAGTCTTTATAGAAAGTCCCACAATTTGGATACAGATTTCAGAATCCCCATTTGATAGATGAAGAAACTTTGATAAAGTAATTGAACACATGGGGCAATAAAAAGTCTGAGTGTTCAAAAAAGTGTTTGGCACATCTTTCTTAATGATAAAGGCTATGGGATATATTGGAGCACATGTCTACTAGAAAAGTTCTAGCTCCTTGTTTCTGGAATTATATGCATTAACTTAAGTCAGCAGATTCTTTTCTTTGAAGCTGAAGCCTTTGAGACTCACTGTCAGGCTGGTGAAATGGCTCAGGGGTCTAAACTGCTTGCTTAGGCAAGCTTAGGCAACCATGGGGACCGCGGTTTAATCCCCAGTACCACATGCTGTGCCAACCTCACCCCCAGGGCAGGCTGTGCTGGCCATAACATAAACAAATAAATAAAGTTTTTTTTTTTTTTAAGAGTCACTGTCTTTTGAGTATTCACATATTTGCTTTCCATGAGAAAAATGAGAGTTTGGAATCTAGAAGCTTAAGAAATTATAACTACATAATATCAATATTTGATTATAAAGAGAACGTATTTCAGCTTTCAGTCTTCAATAGACCTTCAGTGATCATGGCATAAATATATTGATATTCTATCTGTCAGTTATTTACTGAAACAAACCCTGGCTGAGGAAAGACTTCTGAAGCCGTTGTATTTTCCAGGTGGAAGGACATCTAATTTTCTTTTAAATTGCATTTGGAGAAGATTACTTTCCCTTTTCTTTTACTGTTTGCCAAGAAGCTTCATGATTACAGAAAAATTTCTGAAAGTATTGGTATTTATTTTCTTACTCTAGAAAAATCTCTCCTGGGACTCAGTGGAATGAAAAATGAGATGAGCATAAGGGTGGGAAGGGTAGAGAGAAAGTGAGTTTTTTTTTTTTTTTTTTTTTTCAGGCCATTTGAAACAGTACAGCAGAATTTTAGCAACAGAAAACTTTAGAGTTTAGTAAATTTCAATCATTTCTCAGAAGAACAAGTTGCTTGGGACGGACAGGAGGACAGAGTCCTTTGAGTCAGATTGATAAGATACCATTTCATCCTCCTGAGTTTTTCTGCCCAATTTTTTGCTGGGGGAATCTGCAAACATAAATTCTCTGGAAACTTCTAGAGTAGATGTCATAGGCTCATCTGTTGATTGTTCAAGGAATATTTGTCTAATTGCTTGAGGCAGGACTTTCGGGGCTGGGTACAAAATGGGGAAGAGGGAGACATAGGATCCCCACTCCCACCGAACTTGCTCTACAGGGAGAAAAGGAAAAGAAATACCCAGACTATCCAATGAAAATTTTTGTTGAATACACTGAAAAAAAGTGCAAAGAGGATAAAGAGAAAAACCTGGGACTTCATTTATTTTGTCCTTCCCTTTAGGTGGATTCACTGCTCCAGGACCATGCAGTAAGAGAAGGTCTCCGTGTCTCCACCACGGCCCTAGAATGAGGGCGTGGCGGGGCCCTACCTTCCTGCTGCCTTTCTTTTCTCTTGTCCACTCCTTTGCTCCCTTGCTATTCACCGTCTGTTTTTGAACTCAGATTCAGAGCTGGAATATCTTTCTGAATACAGCAGCAATCCAAACAGGTGTCCAGGAATGCCGCTGGGCCTTGCATCTGTAATCTTTCTGCTTCTCTTCTGAAGATGAAGTTGCCTTGGGAAAATTAAAGTAGCTCCAGGGACAAATGCCCCAGAAACAAAACAAGAGTTACCAAACATAGAAGGAAGTTCACTTAGGTTCACAGGGCTGCATTTCTTTTTCTTTCTTTCTTTCTTTCTTTCTTTCTTTCTTTCTTTCTTTCTTTCTTTCTTTCTTTCTTCACTTCACTTCTTCTTCTTCTTCTTCTTCTTCTTCTTCTTCTTCTTCTTCTTCTTCTTCTTCTTCTTCTTCTTCTTCTTCTTCTTCTTCTTCCTCTTTCTCTCTCTCCCTCTCCCTCCCTGCTTCCTTCCTTCCTTCCTTCCTTCCTTCCTTCCTT
>PVJA010010919.1:0-56068 GCA_004027025.1 Myocastor coypus
CCCCTTTCCCTCAATTTATTTATGTCATGGCTGGCTCAGCCTGCCCTGGGGGTGGGGCTGGAGCAGCATGTGGTGCTGGGGATTGAACCTCTGTCCTGGTGGTTGCCTAAGCTTGCCTAAGCAGGTGTTTCAGACTGCTGAGCTATCTCGCTGGCCCCTGGCTTGGGATCTCTTTGCTGACCCTGTTCCTGTGTTACATTTTTGCCTCTTTTTTGAATCAAAAATGAATTAAGGTGAGGCTGCTGTGTCTTCTGGGGAAATTGTTGGTTTTGGACTGTTTGTCTACAAATGCTTCTATCTCACACCCATTTCTTTTCAAGCACACTGAGAAACTACACACTAGCTTCCAGACCTGTCTGTGATGTATCTGTCACATGCACCAGGTCTGAAGCCCTTCTGTGTCTGGGGAGATTCGCAATAAACTAGTAAAGTGATCCTGCTCTTTGCTCAAGGCTTACATTAAGCAGCTTCATTCCTATCCCTGTTAAGCCTACTTCAGCAGTTTGATGGGGACTTGCTCTTGGCTCCCAGTGCAGATGGAAAAGTATCCATGAGGGTGTAATGAGGGTATAATCTAGAACTTAAAGGTAATTTGGGGTGCAGAGTTTTATGTTACTTGTGATTTTCTGCTGTTTCTTTGGTCATAGGCTTCAGTCCAGGGAACAGAATTCACATTCAGGGCAGATCCATGTAACCAGACAAGCCTCGTACAGTGCCTGGGAAGAGCTGGGCATGGACATGTTTGGTAGCCACACATGGGAAAGCACAGTGGCGTTTGGGCTGTCAAGGCAAATGGCAGGAGATCCCTGGAGGTAGCAGTGTGTGGTCCAGGTGCCCTTGAACATAAAGAAAGGCAAAAGATCAAGAGGCACATAACTCAAGGTAGGATACTTGGAGCCAGTTTGAGAATTACTGTTTTGTTCTTTCATGAGATTGGTAGGGAGTATCAGTTACTAGGTCAGTTTTGTTGGTCCTCTTGTGAGAAGATTTGGAAGAAAGAATGAAGCAACTTGGCTTTTCTGGAATTTGCTTCTCTTCCTCCACTGGCTCCACGTCTTTCCTTTCTTTCACTCTTTTCTACTCTGAGCCTTCTTTGCTTTTCCCATCTCTGCCCTTCTTTTCTGTCACCTCTGCTTTTGCAGAAAGTCGTTCCCACCTCTTTGTCCCACTCCCATGTATTATGATGAGAAATCCAAGATAGAAATGAGGTAATTCCTTCACTGGATAGGATGGAAGGAGAAGAGGAAAGCTAGAATGTTTTAGATGAATGGATTTAAAAAACCTCTGGTGCAAGCTGTGTGCAATCCCCGAGTTCCACAGAGCAGAGGCCAAAGCCACAGACTCGATTCCAGCTCGAACAATTTAGCAATTTAACAAGACCCTGTCTCAAAACTCAAAGAGCTGAGGATTATCTCAGTGTGAAGGCTTTGGATTCGATCCTTAGCACCACAAACAACATTAACAAAACAGAAATTCTCTACACGATGTTTTTGGGCAGCAGCTTCACTCTGAAGAAAGCAGCTGTATATGAGTGTCCCAGTTGTCCACTGCAAATATGCCCCATGCTTCCCCAAGCTTATAGATTCCCATCTTACTGGTATTGTAGTTTGGAAAAGCCTTTGGGTTCCCTGAAGCTTCTAGGGGTGGTGGAAGCCCCGTGTGTGGGAGGAGGGGTCACCACAGAGCCTCTGGACTGTAATGCTCTTGGCTGCTGTGAGGAGCAGGGAAAACGTACCAGCTTTTCTAGATCCTGGTGATCACAGGGAGGAGAGTTAGCTGGGGCCGGCAGTCAGTAGGGGGGTCTAGGCAGTTCAGATTTCATTTTGTTTGCAACAAGAAGCTTCCTAAGGTGTCACAAGCAGAGTTATGTGATCTAACACAAGACATTAAACATATTTTTCATAAAAATGTTCCTGGGTTGGATACATTACACACAGAAACTATGCGTGCCACACATAGGCATAACTCCTCCCTTGGTCCCTGTCATTGCACTCTGGGTAACCAGGGTGTTCAAAATTTGGAATGCATGTAGATTGTTTTTGCAACCCCATGAGGTGCTCGATGGATTGCTCACTGTAGGATGGAACGCCCGAGACCCTGAAAAGTTGGGTTCTCAGTCGCACAGCGGGTTTCTGCTTCAGCCTGTTTTTTCTCTGTCATTTACTCGTGCTCTTGAATGGGAGCAGAATCTCTGGACTGGAAGTCAGCAGAATGAGCCTGAATTCTCATGGTGGAACTAATGGGGGATAAGAAAAAATTCTCCTTTGGCTACTCCTGCTCTCGTTAACAAACAGAAAGATAAGCTGTAGTAAAACATAACTTTTAAAAGATAATATTAAAAGAGAAAGTCTTCTTCTTCCAAGGGCTTGAGGGAAGATTAGAAAAATGCTCTTGCTTGACTTGATTGGTATTTATGAAAACATTTCTCATTCTAGTGGATGAATGTGTTGGTCCTTGGTGCGGGCTTCCCGATGTCTAGCACACTGGCTCACATCTGATAATGGGGTGTTGTGTGGCCACACTGTAGGCATTTCTTCTGAGCCAAGATTGTCATGAAAGTTCCATTTAGACCATGTTTTGGGGTGCCTACTTTTTTTTTTTTTTTTTTTTAATAAAACCTAACTTTTGGTTTGTATCATGAATATTTGATTTCTTTCTTTCTTTCTTTCTCTCTCTCTCTCTCTCTCTCTCTCTCTCTCTCTCTCTCTCTCTCTCTCTTTCTCTCTCTCTTTCTTCCGTCCTTCCTTCCTTTCTTTTCTTTTGTGGGACCGGGGTTCAAACTGACAACCTTGCACTTGCCAGGCAGGCACTTGTGCCATGGAACTATCTCCCCAGCCCCTGTATCATGAATATCTGAAAAGTTAAAGAAAAATACCTTTATCTGAAATTGGTATTGTTAGGAATTGTTTCTGTCCAGAGTGGGGGGAATAGAGAACAATGTGATGTCTGATTCTAATGTTCCCCGTACACACAAAACTCATAAAGGTACAGCCAGAATCTACACTTGGCACATCCTCTAAAACAGACCCTGCTGTGTGTTCCACTGGCCCTGTGTGAAGCAGGCTGCCTCCTCCAGTGAGGTACACATATTTCATGAGCTCTGAATGTTTATTTTTGAAAATACTTGGCATCATTCTAGGTCTTTATTTCAGAAAACATCCTGGGATGGCATGGGTCCAAGTCACATTCCACAGAGCAGCTGAAAAATGGGACACTTGGTTCTTTGCCATCAGCCAGTGCCAACATAACCTGGGCAATTTTACCAAACTCCTCCGAGGATGAACAAACCTTGCAGCCGGAGCCTGAGGTAAGCTGGCCACCCCCTCTTAGTGCATTCATGGCTTGTGTTATTGCTTGTTCAGAAATATAGTAATTATATTTGTAACTTGCTCATCTCTTTGTTTTAAGAAGAGACAAATTATCAAATCAAGAATTGCCTGGAGAGACCAAATCGGCTGTATGCCTGCCTGCCATTTCTCTTGTTCCTTATGTCTGGCAGCTGCCGTGGGTGAATTGCAATCCCCCAAATGATGGATCTCCTGTTTGCATTGAGATGCAAACCATTTGAACTTCGAGTGGGAGAAATTGTAACCGATCCATTAAAACGATGCCTGTTGATAGGATGGGAGCAGTTACAATATATTATGTTGCTCCCCTGAATAACAGCTTCTTCCCATGGTTTGTGATAATAAAAATTCCCGCCTCACACGCTCGACTCCTGCATGCTATTGAATCAGCCAGAGTCCATGGGGTGGTGGCCAAGCCTGTGTGAGACTTGTGCTGCAGCTCGGTTCAGGCTGCAGAGGATAACGGTACTGCCTTGTGCAGAGGAGTGAGTGGCTCATGCAGATCTCAACCACCAGCGAGGCCCCCGCAGGCCCCATGGAATCTGCCATCTGCTGTCACAGCTCTGCTCTCCTAGCTCTGCCTCTTAAGTGGCAGCTGGAAGGGCACCAAGTGCAGGGCTTCCATTTTCCAATTTTACTTTGTATCAGTAGTGAATTCTTGTATTTCTCTTTCCCTTGATGCACATGTCCTCTTCAGATGATCTTGTGAACCAGGCTGAGACTGACTTGAACGATCTGACAGAAGTTATTCTTAATTTCAGTTGAAATCGCTTTTGTCTGAAAATCGTGGGCTGCTTACAATAGCTATTTCAAAAGATTAAAAGCCCCAAGGCTACCTCCTCCATCAGGTGGTCATAGTTATCAACTGAAATTTTTTTCTGCGCTTCCTCTGATTATGTTCTCTAATATTGACTTAGTAGCACAGCTGTTACAGAGTGCTGTCAGTCCGCCTCCAAGCAGTTCGTTGGCTTCTTTACTGGGCTTTGGCACTGTGTGAAGCAAACAGGGAATGTGAAATTCTGCACGGCATTTGGCCTGTACCTAGGCAGCTGCTGTGTAGGTGAATTGCAGGTAAGTTGCTGACTGTGCCCTTGATAGGAGCCCTGCCATCTCCTTTGCGGGGAAACTAGGTGGGCTGCTTTTGAGGATGGGGTGCTTGGCTGTTAAGTCAAATGCTGTGTAGAGTCCTGTATTCTCCCGCAAAGCCACCAGGCTCTGTGTGGGGGTGTCATAGCACAATAAACATATTTAAAATGTTGCTCTACAGGGAAATTAAGGGTAGAGAAGGATGTTACTAGCTCTTCAGTAATGGTGATTTAGATGCTCATTTCTTGTGTGTCCTTGGGCAATACTTAATAGGGGCCCTTAGCCTAAACCTAAGGGGATGGGTGATGTTCCTTACTCTGGGAATCTGTCTGTTGCTGCTGCTTTTCTCAAATAGGTATTTACTTTGACACCTACAGCCTGAGAGGCCCAGCCTGCTGTTGGTAATACAATTGTCACAATTTGCCCTGACAGTCAGCAGCATTGGCAGAAGGTAGCACACTTGTCCATAGAAAATGAGTGGCTCTTTGGTTCAACTTTTTAAAGATTCCTTAAAGGAGAAGAGCTTTGCCATTAAGCTGGAACAGTTCTCAGCTTCTGCTATCATTTGTGCTATTATTCCCTGTGTCTGAGCAATATAAAGTATTATTCAGTGATTTCTTCTAGCAGTGAGATGCTTCTGAGTGCGATGGTGTTTTTAGGGTTTTCTGAACAGGGAGAATTATGTTTTTGGCAAGGACTCCCCTCATTTTTTCCAGCTGACAATGAATGTATGTGATTCTCGAAACCCGAGCAGTGAGTGTTTGCTGGGCTCTGTTTTTCTTTTTAGGTCATTGTACTGTGTCATTTTTTCTTTGTCTTAATAGTTGAAGAAACAAGGGAAATCCATCCAGTGGTTTTCCTATCAGAAAAAGGAGAACGTTTGCATTGCCTTCCTTCTGTACAATGTGGAAAAATAACTCCAGAATGAATGAAATAAAATTCTTGCAGGCTCAACATGTCTTAGGAGAAGTTTCCTTGATCCTCTTGATATATAGGACATACTGGAGAGCAGTAGTTGGGGAACTAATTTTAAGGAGTAGAGTGATTGTGGTCCATTAGCTAAATAAGCTATTTCCTCTCAGTGTGTTGTTTGATTATGTTTAGGTCTTTGGAAGTAAACAATTAGGATTCAAAGTGTTCCTCCCTGCTGCTGGTTTGGGATTACCATAAAATAACCTACATTTAGGAAACAAATGTGTTTGCCAACTTAGTCTGCTCAATTCTCAGCAGAACAAGAGCTCAGAGAATAGTATGAGTTTAGTACACAAGGTACAAGGGAACTGTGATTGCTGGCATCAAGTACAGCGATGTTAATTTTTAATACTGTTGGTGTTAGAACTAAATGTGAGAATCATGTATACTTCCACAATGATGTGAATTAGGATCTTGGTTTCATCCATTAATAGAACAATTTTTCATCTCTGACAGCATTTAAAATTTCATTTTAGGTAAAGGATTTTGTTGTGCTTTCAATATTGAGTAATGCCTTGTTTTAGGACAAGGCCGGTGATGGCTGGGGTAAGTGCTGTGGACTGGCCCTCTGTAACTTCACTCCATCTTCTGGCTTCCCCTAGGGTCCTGGGGACTGAACCCAGCACCTGTATGTGCTCTATACAAGCCATACCACTGAGTGTATACTCCCAGCCCCGCTCTACCCTCTTGATTGGCGAGATTGGGACCCAATATCTCTGCGTCCCAAACTTTCTTATGGCTGGTGTTCTCACTGCATAGCACTGTGTGTGTGTGTGGTTTAGAAGACCAAGTTCCTACCAAGTTCCTGCTGGCAGACAGGTCTTTGAGGCCTGAGTGTGGCCTCCTCGCTCCTTGCGCTGGAGCCTTTGTCCCATCTGCCTGGCCATGAGAAGCTATTGTGAAGGTGGAAACCTTGTGTGCTTTGACTCATGGCCATGTATGGTGGTTTGTCTTTAGAGTCAAAAGCCTAAATGACCCCTGACTGCCCTACTACTTTCAGAAATTCCATAAGTCCTGGAGTTCTTCATCTGATTCTTTTCTGACTGAAATCCCTGGAGTGGTTTCTGTTTCTGGTTGGGCTGTTGGTGGGAGAGAGCACAGTGTGACATGGAGATGTCCTGGGCGGCTGCTCACCCATGACCACATGGTCACCTTCTTGGGAAATGTCGCTGGGGGACGTGATTTCTTTAGAAATCATGTTTATTAAGGCACAATTCATAAACAATGTAGTTAAGCCTTTTAAATTTAATTTTGTCAATTGTAACAGGTGAAATCATCAAATGGTTGTTACCCCCAAAGTCTCTTATGTCCCTTCAAGTTCAGCTCTTCCCCACCCCCTACCTGCCAGCCTTCGGCAACCGCTGATCACTTTCTCTTCTATAGCTTTGCCTGTCCCGAATATTGCAAGATGGAATCACACATAGTGTCATGTGTTTGTGACTTACCTGTGTAGTTATGTGAGTTAGTTTTTCCATTAAGTTGAAAAATATATGGCGAACTTGAAAACTTTATCCTCCATGGATAAGGCTGCTAAAGAGCAGCAAGAAGAACTAGTTCTGTTATTAAAATTGAGGTGCCCATGGGGCCTGGCGGGATGGCTCAGCGGTCTAAAGCACCTGCTTGGGAAAGCTTGGGCGGCATCAAGGACCGCGGTTCGATCCCCAGCACCACATGCTGCGCCAGCCCTGCCCTCGGGACGGGCTGAGCCAGCCATAAAAATGAGTGAATAAACAAACAAAGGTTCTGAAACAAGAAAAAAAAAATAAATAAATAAAATTAAAAAAAAAAATTGAGGTGCCCAGCCACTTTTCTCTGATGTTAGGAGAATCAGTACTTTTGGGCCCCTCACAGGAGAGCCTAGGTAGAAGTCATAAGCCTGGCTCCCTCCAGAGGACCCAAGCCTTGCTTTTCTACTGTGATTTGTTTGTTAGCATTGTAGTGGCCAGCTATGCATCCCGGCACTTTTCTCTGAGGGATTCAGGATGTAATCTGTCTGTTTACTCACTTGATATGACAAGCAATAAAGAATGTACATGTAAGGGTGCAAAATGGGGTTTGGAGCCACATGTGTGCTCTGGCAAACTGTTTTGTTTATGATCACTGGAGTGTTAATGAGGGTCCAATAGACCCACAACACTCTGGGATTTATATTTATATATTTATTTATTTATTTTTAGTGTTACATTTGTGTTTATTTCTTTGGCATGTTTTTAAACTTTTTTTAAAAGAGTAAAAAATAGCAGAAACAAAGATAGAACAAACAGTAGCAAGTAAGAGTTCATATACTACAGAATTTCAAAACAAGAAAAATTTAACAATGGTTGCATTACATATTTTCATCATCAAATCAGTATAGATCAACAGATATAGGTATGTAAGACTGATCAAACAATTAAACATTAACAGTTTCAATAAATATTTTTTAACTCTTCCAAGAGCCCAATAGAACTAGTAACTTCCAACAGCTGATGAACTTGGCTGTTCTTATTGGAGGCACTCAGGACCTTCATTGTCTCTGAGAATGGCTACATTTCATGCCTCGGGTGTGTCAGTTGAAGCAAAGCTTTTGTGTTTACACTATAGTTCACAGGTTTTTATTTTTGATGTTAACTTTTAGACTTTGTAAGTGAGTGAACAGCTGATACAAAAATGTGGATGTCTATTCTAAGCACTCATTACATATTTGATAATATATTTTTATTGATATCTTATAAGTGCCTGTTGTACAGTATAGTAGAAAACTCCTGACAAAACACAGAGGTAATACTGTCACATAGGAAAAGAAAGCTAAGTACATGTGCTGTCATTGTGAGGTGTCTGTGTGTGTGTGTGTGTGTGTAACATGCAGTTGTTATGTGTGCAGTCTGCATTGGTGTGATGGTTGAAACAATGCTTATTGTAGTAGATTTCTGTAGTGAATTTCTAGCTGGTGCTCAACTTGATTCACCCAGCTGAAGGGAACTAGTGTGGTGCCAGCGTGAGAGGCCCCCCTGAGGACTGTTGCCAGCAGCCTAAGAGGCAGAGCTAGAGAAGCTCTAGACAGGCTGTTGGGGAAGCTGTTGGAGCTGTTGGAAGTTACTAGTTCTATTGGGCTCTTCTGTTAGGGGGCCTTGTCACTGTGGCTTTCCTGATGAACTTGGCTGTTCTTATTGGAGGCACTCAGGACCTTCATTGTCTCTGAGAATGGCTACATTTCATTTTGGGGAGCTCTGGTTCTGATCTTGAACATCATTTCCTGGCTCTGGAGGGGAAGATGGTGCACTGCTCAGTCTCCTGGCAAAGTTTGTCATGTTGGCTTTTGTCATTATTGGAGGAACTTGGGACCTCGCTGTTGCTGAGGATGGAATGGTATTTTTTTGGGAGAGCTCTGTTTCTCCCCTTGAATGTTGCTTCCTAAGTCCACTTCAGATTCCTCAGTGTGCTAGCACAGATCCTGCATCCCACTGGCGTAGAAGTTCTAGCTTCCACCACTGACCTTTGGGCCTTTCTAGCGCAGATCCACAATGCAGCCCTGCATACAACTTTGTTGTGGGCTGTAGGCCTCTAGGTGGACTTACGGGAGGCATCATTATGAGCTCTAGGTTTTCAGCGGGACTCATGCCCTCAGGGACCTGGGCGGTCTGTCAGCTGGACTCTGTTTGTAGTGTTTGGACAGATTTTCTGTACTACTTGTATATGATTCTTTGTTTGATTCATTATAAAATAATAATATAAAATGTGTCCTATATTATGTATTTCCCCTTGCAAAGCCCAAACCACAACAAAGTCTATTGGTGTTTTTGTGGTAGGTCATATAGAAATTTATTTTATGTTATCTTTTAGTTTTATAAGGAAGTTCACAGCTGATATGAAAATGTTGATGTCTGTTATGGTTTATGTCTAGTTGTCCACCCAAAGCCTCATGGAGTCATTGGGCGGGGACTTCTAGAGTTTGAGACTTGATCCGTGATCCCTGGGATTATGGGTTTTAGTACTGATGGGACTATGGGTGGAAGTACTTCTGGGATTATGGGTGTAGCCTATGGCGGGAGCTAAGGCGGAGAGCCTGAATGTAATATAGAGAGAGACAGAGAGACAGACTGGAGCTCTAGTGTTGCTGCTGCTCTGCTGCCCTGATTGACTGGCTGCCTCTGCTACCATTTTGCTGCTGTTCTGCCTCCATGAACTGGATGCTCTCCACCCTGCTCCACTCAGCCTTGGGCTGGCCGAATATGGACTGAAACCTCTACGAACTGTGAGCTAAATAAACCTGTCCTTCCTTCATTTTGAGTGTCGGATATTTGTCCCAGCAACGAGCAAAAAGTAACTAATACAATGTCTATTTTAAACACATTTTATAAACGAAAAACCAATCGATGTTGAAAACTTAGATGCTTTTTTACAAACACTCAATAGATATTAAAAAATTCAATACTTTATTTCTATATTTTTCCTGTGAAGTACTTATTGTTTAATGTAATAAAACTCATAAAATTATAATAATTTTAAAGAAACATTCTAAAGAATAAATGTGGATCTGACAGACACACGCATATTTGTGCAGTTTGATGACAAAATTAGTCTTACGTTCTAAGTGGTACAGTCCCTTCTCAGTAGCATACTACTAACTCCGATTGACTTCTGTGCTGATTATCCCAGTTTGGAGCTTTGCATAGTTGGCCATCTGGGTTGCAGGGCTATAATGCTATGGAGACACCACCCCCAGATCCAGTCGGGTTACAAAGACTTCTGACATGTAATTGCCCAACTTACTAACATTCAAGTTGTGACTTTATTAGGCAGGAAAGGCCCCTGAGTTTGGAACATTTCTAGGTGCAAGCAGGTCACGTAAGTAACCCAGGTGTCTGCCGGACGCTGCCATGGGGTGCTGCTGTGTGCTTATGAACAGCGTGATACAGGCATACAGTAGGCAGTGCTCAGAGTCCAGGCTGTTTGGAAGCAAGAGGAAAAGCAGAGGTGGGGTTGCGGGACTGCTAGGAGGCACAGAACAATAACTGCAAGCCAGAGTAAAGATATTTGATTAGACCAAGGCGAAAAGATGATAGCCATCGCTCACCTTACAGCATGAATCCTTCAGCCATTGGCAAAATTCCAGAAAACAAGGTCAAGGTCGTAGGACACATGAAGCCTGCTCTGCCTGTGATACCAGCAGCATCCAAAAGGTGTAGTACAGCGCCAGAGGAGAAGGGGAGATTTCTGTGTGTGGATGCAGGATCAGCGTCAGCACCGAGCCACCCTCAGCTTCATGCTTATTCAAGAAAAAGCTAATAGCCTATTTGAGGACTTGAAGACAACCTTTTACCTAAGGCTCACTGTGCTGTGCTGGATTTGGGGACAAATCTGATGAGCACATGTTCTCCTGGAATGGAACTGGACTGGTTTGCAAGCGGGGACTCACTAGTGTCCGCATGCACACGGTACCAGATCAGTGTGCAAGTTAGCTGAGTGGGCCTTGGTTAGAAAGATGCACAACTGAAGTGTCAAAGAAGTAAGTTACAATTGTCCCTCCTCCAAGAGAGGAACACTGTTTTTGAGGTTACAAACTTAAGACTAAGCTGAGTTCTCCCACAAAAAGAATTTTCATGCACTGGATTGAATTGTCATTTTACTTCTGGGCTTCAGGAGCATTTAACATCTAAAGCTGTCAGTTTGAAGTTCTCTGACGCTCAGCCAGAAGCTCAGCTGGAGCAGTCCCTCGACCATTCTTCCCTCTTTATTCTTCATTTCTATCACTTCATAGGTAAATGTTGATTAAGGCTGTATCAGCTATGGGGTGGTAATAGTGTTTTGAAAATACACAAGGTATATGTTGTTTTCATCCTTTATATGTTCTGTTAACGTGTATTTTCTATCTTACAAGTTTGTTTGAAATCCTTGAAGCATATTTATTGGTTATCAACAGTTTGGCTAAGGAGCCTACTATTGCTGATTTATAATGATTGAAAGTCATTTTGTTCAATTCTAAGGTGAATTCTGAATTTAATTTTAAATGCAATTGCTACATAGAAAATGTTGATTACATTTAAGATTTGTTATAAGTCAATTTGTGTGTGATTGGTGCCCTTACCCACTTAGCTGGCCTCCCATCAACAGACTTGTTTGTTTCTCCTCCCCAGATTCTGTAGAGCAAACATTTTGCCTTGAGTACTGACTTTTTTGGATTTTTTTGTTTTGCTTCTTGTGTTGCTGGGGATTGAACCAGGGTCTGATGCATGCCATGCTCGATTTCCACTCTTGAGCTACATCCTGGCCATGGAGTCATCACCTTTGAATCATTTCATCTTAGGACAGTCTTTGGGGGCCAGGTGGCCATCCTCCAGATTGTAGTGGCCAACTAGCCACACATACGTAGTGAGTGGCACAAACAAAATCATGCCTAGATTGCTTTCTTCCTATGATAATGCCTTTTCCTTTATACCAAGCCATTCCCTGTGCTGGGTAGGGTTCCTTTAGCTAAAACCTGGTAGTTGGTGGTTCTAGGTGGGGTGTAGAAAGTTGTGTTTGCCTTGAAGAGAGAGTGCTCTTCCATTCTTCCCGCTGCCAGCTTTTTTTTTTTATTCCTGTGGTTGTCACGTCGTCCTTGCAAGTCCGTGGCTGACATTCCAAGCTTTGCACATCCACGCCTTATCCTTTAGAAGGAAGACTTATGGCTGTTCTTAAAGACTATTAGGGAACGAAGGCTCCCAGCACACTCTCCCTATTGCATCCTGGTCAGAACGGGTGCATACACCACCTGTGCTAGTGGGCAACTGGATTTCCATGGGTGTCCTTCTCTAGCTATGGAGAAGTGTGCCTTTCCTGAGACCAAAGGGCACTCGGGTCACAGAGAGCCCAGAATTGAGTTTCTGTTAGCAGTGAAGAAGAGGAGAAAGGCCTGTGGGTGCTAACAGATCCTGCTGCCAGCTGGATTCCCAAGTCTACCCTGAGCAGCAGATTGTTCTTTTGCAGTGGTTGCTTCCAGCTGCCCATTTCACCTCCTAGGTCAGATTCTTTGCGGACAAAGAATTTGGTCTTTGTGGAGAGTACAGAATATTTAGGACAGTACTGTGCATGTAGTAGATACTCCACAAATATTTGAATGAGTGGGAGTGATAAGGCCCATTGGTGGTGGTTTTTTACTAGAAGGTATATTCTGCTCATCTTACGTGTGCCTAGGATTCCATAAACCCCAACAGAGGGACTGTAATACCCAACTGGGGGACATGTGGCTTATATATCCTTCTCAGACAGGATATTTATTAATGGCCAGTGTGGTGCAGTTCTCTAAGCAGAAGATGCTATTAGTTGGTCCATTTCCAGCTGTTGAGTTTGACCACTTACCTAGCAGATACTGGCTGGTGGTGGCTAGAAGCTAAACTCACCATAACCTTTCAGGAGAGCCATGAGGGTACTCATAGAAGAATGGATAATGATTTGATCATCACGATTTCTTCTCTTCTGGCTGTTGAGCTCCCAGTGAAAGCAGTCTGCCCTTCAGGCAAAGATACCTCTCCTAGCCATCAGACCCTCTGGACTTACTCAAATTTAGGTGGAACCAGGTTGTTGTTTTTGCCTGAAAACATACTGCTCACTCCTTAGCTTGTGGCCCAGTATGGTAAGGGGGCAGTTATCTACTCAGTTCCTGTGTGCTGGCTGTTGGAATCTTCCTTGCTTTAGCACACTTCCACAGCCCAGTGTATTCTGTGACTATTTCATAAAAGTTATTTACATCTTGAGATTAGAAGCGGGTGAAATGACTCTTAGCTGAGGGATATTTCCAAGATTAGGATGCCACGCCTGGAGGTGCAGCTGGTATGTGGCTGTGGACTCCCTGCTGAGGTGACCATGTGTGAGGGCCTAAGGAGTTTGAAGATGCTTTGTGGTTTTCAAGCAGGTCATCGTGGCTGCGCCCCACATGGTTAAGAGCTCCTTTTAGTTTTGCAAAATAGCATTTTCCTGCCCTTGCCTCCTACCTTGTCACAGTGCGCTGTGGGTGGAACCCCGGCTTCTTACTGCTGAGCTGCGCCCTAACTGCTATCTTAACAACTGAACAACCATCACGTACAAACCTAAGCCCAGTGTGTGACTTCAAAGAACTTCTTGGACCTGGCTTCTGCAGCTGTCGTGAGTCCTCTGGTGATGAGGCACGATGCTCTATTTACCTGTGTGCCTTTGGGGGATTAATCTCCGCCTACCCTTTCTCTTCCTCTCTGTCTCCATTTCCCCTTTTTTCCTACTGCTTTCTCAGCAGTGATCACGTTTTGTCCCCCTGGCTAACTGTTGCCTTAGTGAGAGAGAAGCATTTAGCAGAGATTCCCCAAGCATTGCTTTGCTGCTGCACTCTTCTGGACCTTTGCTGGCTTTGCCAGTGGGTGGTGTTTGGGGCAATCTCAGGAGTGTTCACCATGTGGCTACCTTCTCTCCCCTCGCCCAGGTCAGAGTGGCATTGTGACATCAACACCCATCAGAGTGTTGGGGACATAGCCAGCCACCTTGGAATTGCCAATAGCCAGAACCCTATGAAAAAACCCAGCACCAAGTACTGTAATCTTCCTGTTCTGCAGCAGTGCCCAGAGGATTAAGCGCTTTGAAACTGGTGAATGAAGAGGGCTTAAAGCACCTTCGTGTTCTGTGTGGGTTCTCCCTCCCTCTTCTGCCTTTCTCCTTTCTTTTCCATCATTCCTGTTGCCGTGAAGGGAGAATGTCAGATTTGAGTGGAAGATGAAGTGGGATAAGCGTGTAGTGACGTGGTAGGGAGGTTTTTAGTGCTTGTGTTTTGGATACTTACTCGTGTTTGAAAATGTGGCCCCCAGCTTTCACAACTCCCCTCTGTCCCCCTTGCTTGCAGGCGCTCGTGAAATTGAGCAGCAGAAATGAGCTTCACACCATCTTCCTGGCTTACATTTTTATTTGCCCACAATGCAGCACTGTTCCCGAGATGATTTATGTGCTGGCTCCACTGACATTCATTTTCTGAAGATGAAAAGTCAACACTCAGAGATTTACGGTCTTGGGGAAATAACATTATGGAAAAAGAGTAAAATATTTCTCATGTATGCTTTGAGCTCTGCCTCAGTTAATCGATGAGTTCTCATATCCCTGTAGCAGTTTGAATTGAGTCTTGTAGCATTGCAGGGTCTTGATTCGAAGTTTGGAGTGTTTTGGTAGTGGTGGTAGGTGTGGGGATAGGGGAAGACATAGCGTGGTGTGTGGGAGCGAAGCAGCGAGTCCTGGAGGTCTGTGAGCTCTGGCGGTGGGGTACAGACCCCGGGACGTAGGACCTGAGCAGCCCTTTCTCTAAGGCTTACTGTGCCAGCAGCTACTTGGCTGCCTGCCTTGTCCACAGCCTCGCAGGACCCCAGCCCTCCTCAGCTGCGGGTGCTGGAGTAGCTGGGGCTGAGTGGGCAGGCTCTGTGAGGTGCGTGCTGTTGGAGGACGCGTGGTGCTTTGCCATCTCTGCCACCACCCTTTTCCCCCTGCTGAAGACAGTGCGCTATCACCCTCCCAAGGCCTTGCCCCTTTCTTGTGCCTTTTATCAGGCATCCATGAGCTGAGCACCCCTCCAGACTGTCTATGCCACGTGCGCTTTCTCTAGTGGCTATGAAGTCCTAGTGAATGACGCCCTTCTGTATAAAGAGTGGCAGGATATGGCCGTGTGAAGGCGGAGACCCGTGTGTATCTCCAGCTGCCTCAAGTCTCCAGCCACATTCTCTTCCATCTCATCAGAATCATTTTCCTTTAAAAATAATAGAAAATGAACCTGGCCCAGTGGCACAGGCCTGTAATCTGACCACTCTAACAGATGGTGGCAGGAAGATCACAAGTTCGAGCCCAGCCTGAATGACTGAGGTCATGCTTTAACATTTTAAAAAAGGTATTTGTGTGAGTGTGTATATGCGGGATGGCCTTAAATCCAATCTCTAGTACTGTGGGAGAAAAACAAAAACAGCAGTCAGAACAATGCTACCTTGGTTCACAAACAGAAGCACTTTTCAAAAATATTTTTGGTTGTGAGCTCTGATTTGGGGGATTAATATGAATGTGACCATCTTTCCCAGAATTGCAGAATGAATTAAGTTTGTGAACTGAGGCTCCGTTGTACCATATGTAACTTTTCTTTTTAATTTAAAACTAATATTTCAAGAGGATCAAATATCAACTTTGTTATAGCACATGCGCAGTATTGGACCCTCTTTATGGGTTTGAAAGAGGCTTGTGAGTTGCTCTGGGAAGGGACCCGCCCCACGATGATGTTCTGTTTTGGAGCATGTGGATTAGATCCCAGATGTCTTTGTTCAATATGTACTGAAATGTAGAACCAGCTTTCTGCACTGGCGTAAGAGAACTGTACTATTTAATTCAAGGAAGAAATGGCTCCTGTGAGAGATATAAGCTTTCCTCATAGTAAATTGATACTAATGTTGTGTATTACATCAAGAGAAGACGTGGGAACAGGAGGAAAGGGTATGCTTCCATGTTTACCTGCATTTAATACATTTTAGTGCTAAGAACTTACTTGGAATGGTATCTTTCATAGAAACTTACATAATGGTGTCATGCGTGCCCATTTTAAATACCGTCCTACCTGGTGGGTAGTTCTCAGTTAGGCAAACCTTTGTGTCCTGAAGGACAAGTGCTTTAATGATGTGCACTGAAAAGCCTCAGCAGAAGTTCTTATCAATCCAAACCCCCACAGCACAAAAGCTTTTGTTTCTATTCTTAGAAAACTCAGGGGTAGTTTTGTTTTGTTTTAAAGAAGACATCAATTGGTAGGTAAGATCCTGTGTTTGAGATTTGGTTATCTAATTAAAAAGTTCTTCAGTGTCCCAGAGGTATTTTGGTAGGTGCAATTAAGTGACTGGGTTTTAGCATAGAGGGAATGAACTGCTCCTAAGTATTTCGGTATTGCTGTTGCTTGCTGGGGGTGGGGATTAGTGTGAGGTGTCTCTGGAGTCTGGCTGTGGCCTCTCACAGCACGCTGAACCCACACTCTTGTGATGACTGCCTGTAAGAACCAGAGCATCCACATTATCAGTGGTCCTAGTGGCCATTTCCTGATGGGAGGGTGGTGACAGTTATATGAGGTCATATATCCAGGGTTCGGCTCTGTGCCTGGAACTCAACAGTGTGTGTCCTCATTACATTTGTTCTTTGACCCAGCTCACTTGCCTTCATTTGTAGATATGAAGCGTCCTCTTGGGCGACTCTTTGGAGTGTTTGTTATTACACTATTCTGGGGTTCACTTGTCTTCCAGAGGGGTATTCTGGCTGTAAATAAGACACACGTTACTTGCATGATGCGGCATGATTTATGAAGGGCTTGTCAGCTAGAGATAAAACTCCATGGTAGAGTGCTTGCTTATCATGCACAGGGTAGGTGGTTTGCCTACCATAAAAATGAACCAATGAACAACCAGCTAAAAAAAATAAATAAATAAAATAAATTAAAAAAAAAGAAAAAGGAAAAGTAAAGACTTCCACTAATAATATATTTTTCAGACATGGCTTCTTCACATGTAGCTAATTTAATAATCATCAAGGGAATTTTGTTGCTAATGTCTTGTCTGGGTTTTTCTCAGGAAGTGTACAGGCACCTGGCCAGCTGGTAAGCAATGTGGGCCCAGGGTGTGGGCACTCATAGTGGGGTCCTCAGCTGATGCTCATAGGTTGGTATAGCAGAAGTCTGGGGTGTGCAGAAATAAGGAAGTAGGTTGTATTTGTTTCCTGTCACTGCTGTAATAAAATACCAGAACCCTGTCATCTTTAGCTCTTATAAATTAAAGTCTAAGTTAGTGTTGGCAAGGCTATTCCTTTCTGGAGGCTTGAGGACAGAATCTATTTGCCTGGTTTTTGTAGCTTCTAGAGGGTTCCCAGATTCCTTCGTTTAGGGCCCCATCCTGTCTTGTGAACCGAGAACCTTGTATCTCTTTCTCCTGCTTTTACAGTCCTCTCCTTCTCTCTGACGACTCTTCTCACTTTAAGCACTCTGGAAGATTGCCTTGAGCCTACCTAGGTCATCTAGAACGGTATCTTCAGTCAACGCCACCTGATCAGCACCCTTAATTCCATCAGTTGCCTTCGTTCCCAGCTGCTAAGTGGCCTAACTGCCATGGTCCTAGATGTGGGTATCTTGGGGACGGCATTGCATCTCTAGGGCAGGTGAGCAGCTGGGTCCCAGAACGCATTAGGGGCACTGCAGCAGCAAAACTCGGATCATCCTCTTGCTTGAAAGGAAGCAGGTTGTTCAATTGCTCCCTTTGGTGAAAGCATGGCCCCCTTTATTAGTAGTAATATAAGCGGTTCTGCTTTTTGTCCGTGGTGCCTCCTTTTCAAGCTTGTTCTGCTCAGTCTGCCCCTGCTGCTCACCCCAGCTCTAGCAACTGCCCTCTCTCCCAGCCTCAGCAGGGAGTCAGATGTGAATCCAGAATGTCTCATCTCTAACAGGTCAGTTTACAGCTTGGCAGTGGAAGAACTTCAAATATTATTGTAGAACAACATGGTTACATTTTAAAAATACAGCATGGAGCTTGTATAAAATCAAAAGGAAAAAATCTACTTTTTAAACTCACTTTTCTGATGTTCACCTTAGGATGGGCTGCTCTGTCTGTCCTTGGGAATTTGCCCACGCACTGCATAGACATTTACTATTTTTTTAAAGCCTTTTAATTCCAATGTTCTTATATTATAGGTAATGTTCTGTGGCCTTTTGTTTTAACATTATCTCTTAAGTATCTTTTTATGTCAGTATGTAGAGATAGTTTGCATTCTTTTGAGCAGCTTCAGAGTCCTTCCATTCAATGAATGTCTTCTAGTTTGTGGAGCTATGAATTATATTTTATTTAGCCTGTGTTAATCAGATATGAGGAGAAAACATTAAGTTATCCACTTTTTCAGTGCTATAAATTGTGCTCTGTATTTTTGTAAACGTGTACAAATCTATCTTATGTAAGGAAATTTTCTAGTAATGAATACAAGTGGAATTCACATGTGAGAATTTAACATGTCGACAATTATTATTCTAAGAGTCAGCTGAATTTATGCTCCTTGAGCAATATATAAGGGCTATTGTTACCCCACAACTTGGCCATTGCAGAATGAGAATTGGGCTCTTATCTTCAAGTTTTTAGGTGAGCAATGGTATCTTTTCATTTCTAATTTTTATAATTATAGGCAAAGTTAAATATGTTTTTCAAGAATTTGTTACCCATTTGTATTTCTTATGCCTTTAATGTCTTGTTTATAGCCTTTGTAAATTTCAGTTGGGTTGTTGAACTCTTATTTCCCGATACTTCCTTTATAGCACGTCAAAATTTTCCCACATTTTGGGTGCACTGGCGGTGGTCCTGATCACCATGGCCACTGTACGAGGTTTCCACATAAAGCCCCTGTAGCTGGAGGCATCTGGGAGTCCTTTCATAATTTAGTATTAAGTTAAAATTAGGTTCCATAATTCTGTGTCACCATCTAGGAATAGAAACCTGAAAGAGCCCCCTAGGCAGGTCTGCTTTTTGGCAGCTATGCGAATGTACCCAGCAGACTCACACACGTGTACATTTTGGGGCTGCCATCTGGCCACAGATGAGCAGTCCTTGCAATCTGAGAACTGCTATAGCCAGGTGTGGTGGTGATCCCAGCTCCTGTGAGTGCTGAGGCAGGTAGGTTGCAAGTTCTAGGCCAACTTGGGCAACTTAGATCCTGTTTCCAATTAAAAAGGACTGGGTATTGCCAAGTGGTGGGAAACGTCTGGGTTCAATTGGCAGATCTCTGCTATTGTTAGGGCCAGGGTGGGGGGATAAATGTGCATTGCTCCACATTTATGAGACTGTTGCTTTTCTCTTTTCTTCTTGCTGACCTCCTTGCAGGGAAGTGATAGTCAGAATGTGGAGAGAGACATTCAGTAGAGGTTCTGGTTTAGACCTTCTGTTTCCCTTTAGGGCCTGGTGTTGCTGTTTTTGTGGTTCTCTTTGTTTTTGGTACTGGGCATTGGACCTAAGTCATTTGTACTGAATTATGTCACCAGCCTGTTTCATTTTTTGAGATGATGTCATTGAACTGCTGACTTACCCAGGCTAGGTGTGGACTGGAGTCCTCTTCCTCAGCCTCGCAGAGTGCTGAGATTATAGGCAAGCATGAGCATACCTGACTTGGTGTTTCCTGTTCTTAAGACAGTTTCATGTAGTGTATTTGTCAATTTGAAAAAAGCAATTGTTTAATTTCTTAAAAACAAAACACTAAATGATAGAAGTTGAACTTTTTTTAGTTTCAAAGACATTGGGTTGTGCATGACATGATAAAATAAAAATATCCAGTTAAACATCAGTTTCAAATAAAATGTCACAAAAAAAAAAAAAAATACAGTGTCACATACTGTGGGGTTAATTTGAAGCTCAGAGTGAGTATGTGTTTCGTGACTATGGTTTTGGAGTGGGAGGAAGATGTGCTGTTTAAGAATAGAAAATTCTGTCAAAATCTCTGAGAGTGACAAAACTTCTTTCTTGGAAAGCCTTCATTGGAATATTTTTGCCTCACAAATGGAAATTCTGTGTATCAGAGTGATAAAAACAAACAAAAACTGAATTCAATATTGAGAGTGGCAACCATGCCTAATTAAATTTAGACCTAAAATTCATCTTCTCTTCGAGCTAATGACGTATCCTCAGGGTTCTGTTACTCGTGCCAGCGTACTGTGTGCGTGCCACCCTAAGATGAATGCCGCTGTCTCACAAACGTCCCCTTGAAGTTTCCGCTGAATGAAGCCTTTGAGAGCAGGGCAAAGAAGAGCATGCTAATGTGACAGTTTTTAAAGTAGAAGACATAGTGAGCCTCATTTGGATTTTATGGCAGCAGAATAACATGAAAAAAATATGAATTGCTGCAATTACCCTCTTAGATCTTTTATTCAATTCACATTTGAATAAGAGTGCAGGGAAACCTTCTTTTAATGTCCTCTGTCAGGGTGGCTAGAAAAATGGACACATATAATGCAAATTAAAGATTAGAGGAAATGCCTGCTATTAGAGCCAAAAGCTACTGAGCAGGCCTTAGAGATTGTAGCTGTATCAGAGGGTGGTTGGCGAATTAAGAGCTGTGGCATTTTTTGCTTTTTATTTTTTTGTTAATTTTCTACCAACACTGGTGCCTGTTTTCTCCCAGGTGCTTTTCTCTTCCGTTCCTTCTTCTTTTCAGAAACCTGGACATAATTAGCACATGATGAAGCTTTTCTTTAAGAAAAATGCAGTGTCTAAAATTGCTTAAGCTCTGCGCTGTTTCACAAAGTGGACAGCTCTTCTTTATCCATGGCAGTGAACCATTGGTGATTTGAGAGCTAGGAAGTAATCTAGAAACTCCACCCACTGGAGCCACAGAGGGCAAAGGTGCTTGATTTTGGTCCTTGAAGCCTGGGCTGCACCGCAGGGTCATGTGCCTGCACAGTGGAAGTGCTCCGGGGATGCGCCTCTGGCGGCTGCAGGAGAGGCCTCGGTGCACTTAGCCTTTCCCATTATTCATAATGTGATCACTTTCGGCCTGCAAAGCACAGTGAATGCCTCTTGATTTTAATGAGTTGTACATCAGAACTATTTTGTGGTCTGTGGTACCCCTACTTATGTCCCTTGAGTTAGCGAACCTTTGGAAATTTCCACTGGGGAGAATCATTTGGGGATTTCCAGCTGAGAGATACAAATGATTACACTGGACAGATAAAATTCAGAGCCAGAACTGAATAGCCCCTTGGCATGGCACAGATGGAGATGCCTTCCCTTCATCCAAGCAAGATGGATAGTTTTCTAGTTTATTTTGTAGGTCATCAAGTGTCATTTCTAGAAGCTGATCTAATGGACAGGCGGAGTATGTGAGAAATGTTGTTCGTTTGTCTGCTTAGATGCCCTAGTACCTAGCCTGGAGCTGTGTCCACCAAGCCAGTAGTCTGGAAGCTCACTTCCCATGATGCCTTTTCCTGGGGCCTGTGGTTCTGTTGGCTGCTGCTTGGCCTGGAGTGGTTCAAGCTGGGTTCTGACCCCAGGGCACATCGCACAGTTGCTGGATTAACTCAAAGTCAGGTTCTTTGAGGCAGGTGGAAGAGAGGTAAAGAGGAGTTACTATTCGACAGATACAGTTTGCTTTGCAAGTTGAAAAGGTTCTAGAGATCTACTGTACAATATTGATACAGTTAATATCCCTAAATTGTACACTTAAGAGCAGTTCTAAAACCCCAGTATATCAAAATTTATGGAATTATATGCTGAGATCTGTACATTGTACTGGGTATAAGTTAACAGTTCTACTTCAATTAAAATGATTGCTTAAAAAGCAAGCAAATGAAAGTCTGTGCCTGGCCTCAGGGTTTCCCAACTATGGTTGGGAGCCACAGGGCCACAGGGACGCTGGCGCTCCAAGCCCCTGGCTACACACTCAGTGGGCCCATGAGGAGCTTCTGTCTGCTGCCGCAGCGCATGCCCTTGCTGCTTGGGTCTTTTTTGTTTTTTTCTTTTGTCTCTACTGTAGAGTTGAAGTTTATAATTGTATAATTTTAGGAAAGACCAGGACAGTTTAATAATTAGTAGCATTAACTGTAGAATCTGAATCACTGAGGTGATCGCATTGACTTTAGTCTCATAGTGTTTATTTTCTGAATAAAAACATCTGTAGGATTAGAAGAAATGCACCTTCCAATACAAAGCATGTCAAAAGTAATTTAAACTGGATGTAGAACACCAGAAGCCTATTCTCAGCATGGCCCCTGGTCACAACATAAGTAAATCATAGTAGAATTCCTTAAAGATTTTAGGCACTGAGTCACTTTATGTGCTGCTGGCTGTGCTGACTACATTTCTCCATTTACTTTTTGAGATGGGGGTGTTTGTAAGATTGTTCTTTTGTGTTTCAGTGGGAAGTTTGGAGTTTCAGGATCTGTGCTGAAGGAGTTAAGAACAGTTAGGTGTGATGACAGCCAGTGGATGGCCCAGTGAGGCTTTCCAGTGACAGAGGCACTCACTCACCTGCCTGGGCGATCAGAGCGGTGTCATGGCGTGGGTGCTGGCTTGAAGAGCAAGAATCTCGCAAGGAGGAGGAGGGAAGAGCTGGGAGGGCATCGACACTTGAGCGCAGCGCTCTCCGACCTAACCTGCTGCGATAGGCTTCTCTTACATAAGAACCCAACGTGCCATTTAAAGAGCAAAATAAAAGACAGACAAGAGGGAATAAGTATTTCCTGTGGGAGGGGGAGGGAGGGGAAAATCAAAAGCCATAAGCTGTGACTTGCATATGCACCAGTTTGCAACGGTGAACGCATCTGTTGGGTAGCACAAACGTACTAACATTTTTAAAAGAACTGGATGCAAAAATGGAAATAATTTTCTTTCAAAGCCATTCCAGTGTGGTGGTGACTAATCCCCTGTGGCTGCTGAGCACTCAAAATGTAGATAGTGCCACTTTTACTAAATTTTAATTATATTTAATTAAGTAGCTACATGTGTCTAGTCACGGCTGTACTGGGCAGTGCAATTCTAGAGAACAGCCGGTGAAATCAGACTAATTCTTGGTTGGTATCTTTCCCACAGCCTTGTATGTAAAGTGGCATAGGATTTACTTATGGCTTTGCGCGTCCTCCTGTGTGTTCAGGTCTTGTGCGGATTGCTTAAAACATTACCTTGTGCAGTATAGACGGCACACGTGTGGTTATGCTGTGCTGTGCACGGAGCACTGGCAAGAAGAAAAGTATGTGCATGCTTGCTGGGCAAAACTTCTGAGCATTTCTGTCCCAGGGGGTTGAAGAAGCGAAGGTGGATCTGAGGATAGTGTGTGCACTCTGTGTGTACTGTAGTCCATGGAGGAAGGAGGAAACAGCTAGCTTGGGTCGGATCAAGAATCCTTGCATGCTCGCCTGGTAGACATTTTCCTGTGGGCAGTGTGAAGGCATTGAAGGCTTCTTCACCTCTTTTCATTCTCGTGGTTCTGAGCATTGGACCCAAAGCCTCACACATGTCAAGCATGTGCTCTGCCACTGAGCTACTCCCCCTCCCCAGTGGAGACCTAGAGTGGACACGAGTGTTTGGGGAAGGGTGTTCCACTATGCCTCTAAATGGAGGAGGAGGCTAGAGTGGGAGGTGATCTGTCTGGGAAGGTGTTTAGAAGGAAGGAAAGTGGTCAGGGAAGGTGTGTGCCTGGGGTCTAGCGTGTAAGAGCAATAGACACAAGGAAGGAAGGACCTCAACTGTGTTTGGAGGCCACTCTGATGATGTGACTTTGGAGGAAGCGTCTAGGTGAAGTGAGACAGCAAACCACACACAGCGGGAAAAGGTGATGACAGGGGTGCGGAGACCCAGAGGTAGACCCATAGTCCATGTGCTGTGGAGACAGAAGGTGGCTGGTGCGGCTGAGTGGGGTAACCTGGCAGGGCAGCAGAAGTTGGCAGGGCAGTGCCATGTAGGACTTGAGATTTCTTCTGAATAAAATGGGGGAGGGTTTTGAGCACAAGACTGACCGTGATGCACTTTATGGCTCAAGATACCTCCTGGCACCTACGAGGGGGACGGGGCAAGGGGGGCTGACTAGGAAGCCATTGCCATATTTAGGTGAGAGTTTATGGTGGCCGGTGCTGGGGGTGCTGGAGGCTCTGAGGAACTACCAGGTTTGGGATAGCATTTGCAGATCTGCTGGTGTCTGGGAGAGTCAAGGGTGTACCAGTGCCCTGACTGAGCCCTTGAAAAACTGAAGCCGGCCTTCACCGAGATGAGGAGGACCACAGTTTGGAGATCCATTGAAAGGCCTAGTCTAGACATGTTCAATCTGGTGTGACCGTCAGGCGGTTGACACTTGGGGGTTGATGTCCCACAGCTGGCCAGACCATTCCTCTCTAGACTGTCTGGGGATGAACCTGTTTGGCCTTTCTAGCTGGTCAGGGCTGCCAACATCCCTGGGCTGGTGATGCCTTCCTCCATCCTTGGAGACAGGAGCCACACAGCCTCTTGGCCCCACTTTCCCGGCCATATCTCCCTCTGACCTGAACCAGGAACGAATCTACTTTCAGGGAGCTGTGTGATCGTGTGAGGCCTGCCTGCATGATCCAGGACAGCTTCTCCGTTGCAACGTCTGAATGCAGTCACATGCATACAGTCTCCTTTGTCATGAAAGTAGCATCCACAAGTCCTAGGGATCAGGACCGGGCCATCTCTCCAGGTCTGTTTTCCTGCTCGTCATGGGTGGCTGCAGGGACGTATTGACTGGGCAGCTGGTGCACATACCTGAAATCGGGAAAGCTGAAGGCTGAAGCTGCAGTAGCCATTTTGAAATGCCCTGGGAACGGAGAGGCTCTCCAAGGGCCGAACCCGTCATCCGGCCCCAGCAGTGCTATGGTCTCTGCCCTTGCTTGTGTCCTGCCTGTGGTTGCTGTGTGCCCTTCTCCCGTAGCCTCAGTGTGGCTCCGCCTGCAGCCGCTGGCCTGTGTGAGCCTCTGACCTCCTTCCCCTCCTCCACTGGGGACTCTTACACTGCAGCATTACTGAGATACAGTACGTGGTGTTGTACCCACCACCCCTGCAGGGCACCAGCATGTGGGGGACTCCATTATGTTCACTAGCGCATTGTCATAACCTCAGCTGTTTCTAGAATATCATCTTTAGGTGTCAGAAATCTGACGCCACTTAGCTGTCACCCCCCGTTGCTCTCATGCTCCTGACCAAGTGCATGCAGACAGAACTGCTCTCTGGATTTCCTGTTCTGGATATTTTGTATAAATGAAGCACAGCATGTGACCTCTGGCACTGACTGGCCTTGTAATTTTAAAGCTGGATTTTAAGATTCTGCATCCACAAATCTCTCTCATTTTTCTTGGGTTTTATTTGTTGCTTTGGAAAACACTGGAAATGTTATAAGCCATTGCTTGTGCTGTGTTCTAGAAATGAGCATTGAATTTAGAACAGTTCACTTTCTGTCATCGAAGGGAATTGGGCTAGGGAAAGCTGACAGCCACATGGCCGCCATGCTCCACGTCTGGATCCTGGCTCTTGCTGCTAACTGATCGCAGTATTGCCTTTCCTCAGCCCCGGGAGTGGCCCCTCAACCCACAGCCCTGAGTACACCACCCTGAATGTCTAAGTGGTTGTCTCCGAAAGGACTTGACATTTCCGGTCTGGTCAGGAAGCTGATTGCTGTGTCAGCACAACTTAGCACATTCCCCGACTGGATATATACCCATACCAAGAGCCTGGACAGTATGGAGATGCCACCTTGGCACCTCAGAAGTGTAGCTGAACTAAGTATGAGACAAAGAGTTGGAAATGGCTAGTTGGACCCAGGACCAGGATAAAGGAAGAAAGATGTGTGTGCTCCTCCTTAGCCGGAATGTCAGCCTGTTAAATTCAGACTTTGTGTTCCACCTCACAGTTTTAATATCAGATGTAGTGCTTTGCTCTCTGTGAGCTCTGAGGTGGTGGAGGGGAAAGAAACTTGTGGGCGCTGCTGTCATTTGGCTGCTGCTCTTCTCAGAGTTGCAGGATGCCTAGACCTGGGTCTTGTGGGCAGTTCTTCTTTCCTTTCCTGGGACTTTGGGCAAATACAGTGGCTGTGGATGCCATGTCCATGTTTTGGGAGTGTATACCAGTATCAATTTACCTCTCTGACTTATTCCTTTTATTGCTTTGTGTTTGTCTCCTGAGGTCCTCATACCTGCAGGTGACTTTGGTAGAGGACATTTTGAAATGCCTGTCAAGTCTTTGCCAGCGTAGCCTCCAACCTGGGAAGAAATGCTATGTTGTAGTCAGGGCCACAGACTACACTGGGAGAACCTGGACCACCGCATCACCCAAGCCCGCAGTGTCCCCACTGTGGGAAGTCTAGGAGGGAGAGAGAGGGGCAGATGCTGTGCTGCTTCAAGAGGGCCGTTCTGGAGAGGAGGCCATGCACAGTTAGGTGGCGGAGGCTCCCATGGCTATGACTTCCGGTCAGCGTGTCTGTGGGGGCTGTGGTCACTCGGGAGAGTTACTGGCTTCGTGGGACCTGGATGTTTACCAGGCATTTCCAATAGCTACATCCTGGCTCAGGGCCTTGCATACTCTCATGCACTGCAACTTCTCAGATGTGAAAAGTACCGTCCTCATTTTGTAGACAAGGATATTGAGCCTTACAGGTAGAAATTAGTGGCTTCAGGACTTGTCTCCAGGGAGGTCTGTAGACAAAGCTAAGAGCTCTCACTACTTTGTGTCACTGTGTCCTAAAGCCTGATGGTCGTGTTTCCAGTTTTGGTGGTCTCTTCCTTTGCCTTGTCATGATGTTTATCCCAATGCTAATGAGCTTCTGCGATTTGTTCTGCTCATGCAACACCAAAAGCGGGCATGGTGACCCTGGTCCCTAGACTCCCACACAGCTTAGCTTTTAGGAAGTCCTGCTAAGCCTTGAGCACATTCCTGGTTCGGGTCTGGACTTGATTGGAAATGCCAGCATCCTGCTCCAGGAGATGATGTCGTAAAGTACCAGTCGCAGCTCTTGGCCCCTAGTAGGCCACGGTATCCCCTGGGGCCCTTCCCTGTCCCCTCGGCCAGGGCTGCAGGGTGATGCTAAAGTGCCGCCCACCTGGGCGCTGCAGCATCGCTTCCTGCGTGCTGGCTGTCAGGGTCCCCAGCGGCACGCCACGGAGCCACAGCTGCAGAGCAGCTGCCTGCCCTCTGCCTGCTGCCGCTGCTTCCTTTGCCGTTGTACTTTCTTTAGGCTTGCTTTGCTCCTTGTTGATTCCTTTCTTTTTTGCTTTCATTTAAAATGAAATGACCAGACCTTCGTTTCTAAGCACATACGTGGAAATGAGACAGAGACATGCTGCTATTTCCTATGAATGCTTTCTTGGAATGTTTTTAAAGGAACGACTATTAATCCCCTGGGTAAAATTGTTCCTGCTTATCTTGGCTGGTGCCTAATGCCCTCTACACGCTCCCCTCCCCAGAAGTGCCTTTCTCCTACCTTCCAGCCTGTACTTTGTTTAAAATTAACCTTTCTGCAGGTCGGCCCCTTTGCTCAGGAAGAGCATCTGACCTTCCAGTCTATAAGAGCCAAGTGTGGTAAATGTGTGTGTATGTGTGGTTAGCGCAAGACAGCCAGCTCATCCATGGGAGGCAGCAGCAGGATTGTGATGTCAGTGGCCACCAACTCAGCATCTCCAGATCGGCAGTGGGGACCAGCCTGCTGCGTGGACACCCGTGTTCTTGGACCTGTTAGCGGACAGAGCCAACTTCTCCACCGGTTCTCCTTCCAGTGGCCTTGTTGTTGAACCTACCTCCAGGTGGCAAGATAAGATCCTCTAAAGGCGCCGGTGGCCTCTGAGGCACAGCCCGTGACCTGGCTTTGGGAGTGCTCCACACAGGGGCTAATGCATGTGCGAGAGCCTTGAGCAGCTATCCTACATCAGGGCCGGGGGCAGCAGTAGTGGAAGAGCCTCGTGAAGACATGAGTCCACGCCTGTCCTCAGCATGACTTCTGACCAGAGGGGAGCGTCCATCCAATCAACTGAGGGACCATCCGCCAGCATAGATGGCCTACTTTCAGGAAATTAGTAGAGGCAGGCGCCAAAGAGATCCTTCAGGAAAAGAAATCCCACCTCTTCGAAGTGTGGCAGAGACAGTAGGTCATGTGGAATAGCTGTTCGACATTCATGCAACAAAACTTTGTGTCCCTGTAGCTTCAGGCGAGATCTACTTTCCCTAGCCTGTAATAGTGAATGCTTGTGCTTGGTAGTGCTGTGATAAAAAGTTTCTTGTGGGATGAAGAAGGTGAAGCTATCTTTTCCTATACTAGGTGGTGGGGAGGACCTAGGCATACTGCTTTGGCCTGGGTCAGGTGCAGCTATGCCAGTTTCCCTGGCACCAGGCTGTTGGATGGGTGTCCTCGGATGTAAAATGTTGCTAACATCAAGATACACTGTAGCATTGTGTAATGATTGTGATGGTTTGGTTCAATACTCTGTAAATAGGAAATGGCTAGAGTTGAAAAGGTCTGTCTTTGGTATGGTGGACTCCATTGAGGTGACCACGGATAGTAATACATTGCCATTTGAACTGAAAACAAATGCACTTAGTAATTCTTGCCCAGGCCCATCTGTCTCTTAGATACTAGTGCCCCTTGCTTCTCTTCCATTGTTTATTTTTCATTCATACCTTTTGTCTAGCTCAGCCATCTCTCTTCAGCCTCCCAGCCCATGTCCCAACTTCTCTTAGTTTTTCCAGAACTTCACCTTTGCTGACAAACCAGCTTTTTAGCCGCCAGTGAACAAAAACAGCCTGCTCTGGGCTACTATTGCATGTGATCGCATGTTCCATGTAGCTGTGGAAGTGAGGAATAAGTTAGAAATGAAGGGATGTTGTTCCTGGTTCCCTTTCCCCGTGCTGCTGTCTGTCTGACATCTGTTGTGTTGGGAAAAATCTGAGGGTGGTGCTCTGTGTCACTTCCCCACTGCCTGCCCTTCTGTGACTCTCAGAATACCCTTCAAATGCTTTCTGAGGGGCTGGGATGTAGGTTAATAGTACGGTGCATGCTTAGCATGTAATGCGCTGGATTTGCGCCCCCCTCCCCACCCCCAGCATTGCACCCCCAAATCTGTTTGACATCACTAGAGTCCCTTTTGCCTGAAGGATAATAACTGGATTTGTTCATTCTTGTTCTTCGGTGCCAATGCTCCTTGGTATGGTTCAGTTCACCCCTTTACCTTTTTGCCAAGTTAACTGCATGTAGGGAAAGTTGCCAGACTTTAACATTGATGGAGCTTGGTGTGCTGAGTGCCAGAGAAGGGGAGGATCATTCCTAGCTGGTTTGTCTGTCCTTGGCATGTAGCATTTCAGCCCAGTGATAGATCATGTGAACTCAGTGGGTTTTATTTTCTATTTAGTATTGTCTACTTAAGAACATCTATTCCAGGGTTGGTATTCACTTGGGCAGAAGGTGCTTTGGGATCCCCACTTAATCTTGCTGGAGTGGAGTCCCTGCATGTCTGCAACAGAATGACTCCAGCATGCATGCACTCCCTGTCTGATGGGTGGTGGGACCACGGACCTCACCAAGACGCCGCAAGCAGAGCCATTGACCTCGCAGCCCCTTGTGTTAGGGCCTTCTGTTATCAGGTATGTGAAGATGAAGGGCTGCACACTGACGGCAGCGCTCTGTGGGCCAGATCTCAGGAGAGAAGAGCAGGTGGTGTCACTATCTGAGAAAGACAGTGAGGTGTGCCCCAAAGGGGGCGGGGGTGGGGCGAGGCCCATGGCAGAGACATGAGAGGATTCTACCAGTCGATGTCTACACTGTGGTTTTTCCTGGAACTGACCCAACTGTAATGAAGTTGTATAATGTATTGAATAAAATAGATTGGCATTTCATTTACTCTTCCTTCATATTTGCATTTCTATTGGAAAAATTATAATTTTTGTTGAAAATAAGAGCTGGAAGGAGCACTAAATGCTTGTTCTCCACTTGAGTCCCTGGTGAGAAAACTGTTGAGCCGTTGTCAGCCTCATACCAGTCAGTTCTCCCTTCTGTTTGACCCTTAGTCAGTCTCGCACTGGCTCCTCCTTGACTGGAGAAGCAGAGCTCTGTGGTTAGGAGCAGGGCCAACTTCTGCAGTGCTGTGACGGCCTATGACAGATGAGATGCCTGCCTTCCGCCAAGACCCCAGCTCTTACATGGCCTCGTGTGGATCTGAAGATGCCTGAGGTCAGCTGAGAGTACAGGCCTTTCTGAGAGTCCTAGAGAGCTGTGGGCCTCTGTTCAGAAAAATACCCATGCAGTTACTGCGTAAGACTTGAAGGACGGTGATGGCCTCCTTAAGGTCTGTCCACAAGGCCTGGATCAACAATTCTTGCTATGGGCTTTGCTGAGCCTCCAGTAAAGGTGTCTAAACTCCTGCCAGGCCATTCAATCTTTTCTTGTCCATCAGAGCTTTACTTGTTTTCCTTGCTTTGGTTAATAGGCATGAGTCACTTGGTATTTGTAATACCATGTGCCCAAGGTGCTTGTGTGGCAGAAATATTGAGTCATAATTTCTGTTTTTATTACAATTTCATTTTCCCAAAGGTTGCTTCTATTTAAAGCACAAGTCAGTTCCATTTCATCTTCAAGTTTGGGTATATTTTGTGGCCAGGCTAGCTAACTCACAAAGATCTTGGAAAGGGGAGACCTGTTCATTCCTAAGTCATATAAATCTGCTCAGTATTATGAAACCACTTCTGACATGCATTTTTCTTCTGAGATGCAGACACCATTCTGCCATCTTCCATCACCTGCAGTTTGTTTTTCATGCACTGTAGGTGAAAACCATAGATTGGGAAGGTGTGGGTAAGCTTAGGCATGCAGGAGAGAAGCAGGGCATCTTAAGAATGGGAGGGTGACGGGTCTCATGCCAGACTTGCAGAACAAAGAAGTCCTTGGCCCTGAGGGGGAGAAGGGACTTTCAGCCTCTGTTGTGACCTCTGATCTTCGGCTGTCCCTGTAGCACCTGTGGACTGTGGGCGCCGTGTGGGTGCCGGCACGTCTGTGTGCATTGCCAGCTGACCTCCCACGCTCTGCCCTGCCCCCGCTCCTCGGGACACATGTGGAGTGTGGCCTGCTCTTTCTGAAGAGGGACTGAGCTTTACCAATCAGAAAAAGGAGCCTTTGAAAAAAAAAAAAAAGGTCCTAATTATTTATTTGAGGTTGGGTAAAAAAAGAATTATCCACAAACTATTATATAGTTTTTTTTTAAAAAAGGGAAGACAGTTTCTCAAAAGTTGTATTAAAGAGAAACTAGCAAGTTCTGGGTCCTTGTTTAAGTGTGGGGCCAGGTTTGCTAAGGACTTGTGCCCCTGAGGAGGTGTCTGTTGGGCTTGCTGTGGCCGTCCCTCCCTTGGCAGCCCTCAGTGGCCTGAAAGCTCTGATGGGTCAGCCCAAACCCTGCGTAGCAGCTGTAATTCTCTGTGGTAGGGAGAATCTTCGAGAAGAATCACCCTGCCCTGGGATATGGGGTGTTGATCAGAACCAGGAGGAGTTAGGGAAGTTTGTGTCACATTAACGAGCACCTGTCATGCTGTCAGGTCTTGCAGAAGACTTGGTGGCTACTGGCCAGGTCAGTATAGTTTTCAATTAAGGCAGCCAGAAAGAGATGTGGGCCTCTATAAATATGTCACACTGAACATGGCAGCAAATAGAGAAGATGAAGATGTCCACCTTCACCCACTTCTGGGAAAAAGGGAAGACTGACTCCTTCCTTCCTGACACATGTTGCAGCCACATTTGAGCTATCAGTTGACAGTATTTTGTGAGAAAAACTACTTTTAAGCAGGAATGACTTTGAAACACAGCTACCTGTTTTGTCAAAGTACTTAGGGCACCGAGGTCTACCTTTTACCCTCAGTATGTGGCGGTGGTTTGACTTTAGTTCTTTTCCATTGTTTTCCTCCCGCAGCAAAATGTCCAGGCAGTGTCCTCTCCCTGAGGTGGCCATGGGCTCAGGGAATTATGCTGAGTCATACAAATGACTGCCTAAGGTCACCACACGGGAATGGCAGCTGCAGCACCTCTGGTCAGGGAGGGGTGCATATCCGGTTGCCTGGCTCCGTGACATCCGATTGGGAATGCAGGCTCACAGGGAACCAAGACAGCACCTGCTTAACACTGAGCTGAAACCAAGAGGAGGGGCAGGAAGAGCCCGCGGGGCAGGTGATCAGAAGGGCAGCTCTGTGCACCCTGGCCTCTGCATCGCATTGCTGGGGGCAGCTGTGGTAGTGCATCAGAAAGGGGTCATCTCGAAGCAGGGCAGTTTCAGGTCCTGACTGTGATGTGTGCTCCTACTCCTGTGTTGGCCAGCTTCCCTGTGTGGAATCAGGGACTCCCAGACTTCTGTCAGGCCAGTCTCCTGGGATAGAGTGGGTAAGAATTCCTCAGTTATTTCAGTGTGTTCTACTAGGGTACTTTGCCAGCTTATCCTATGATAGGAGGAGGCCAGAGAACCAAGCACGTGATGGAAGAAAGCTCAAACTCAAGCTGTGGAGGCCTTGCTGTGGCCTTCCCAACCATCTCTGCGTAATTGGGGTTATTTAGAGATGAGAATAGAATATGTTTATATAGAAAATTTTGTTTAAATATAAATTTTAAAAATGCCTACAGCAGACAGGAAGAAGCAGGGTGGCTCCTTCCTTGGAGTGTTGGTAAGGGACGGTCAACCAGTATGCGGTGTGCTAGACAGCTATGTCATCTTGACCACCAAGGCAGCCTTTGTACACATGTATCAGTAGCTTTGGATGGAAGATGGCTCTCTTTGGTGAGATTAAAGTCATCATGGACACTTAGGCCAGTCTTTATCCTTGGACTGCTTTATCTTTGTGTATTATGCCTGAACTGTCATAGGAAATTGGAAGGAAGTCTGCAGTGTTCCAAAGAGCGTTTTGCTTAAGGATGAGCAGCTATATCATAAGAACGTGGGTAAACCGGAAGCAGTGGAGTGGGGTGACTCCAGCAGAGTTTCTGGCACAGTTGTGTGTTGTATCTAGAGTCCTTGACGTGGGGGGTACTAGAAACTGACATGATCAGTAATCCCTTTTGTCCCTTTTATTAGCTTCTCTGTTCTCTGCGTAATTTGAAAAGTTGAATCCAGTAATTGAATTCATAGACTTGCATTGAGGAAAGCAGAGCATGTGGCCAGCATAAATCTCTGTGTTGTTATAAAGTTCCACAAGTTCCTCCTTATGTTTTCATTTTAGTCTCTCTCCTCAATGTCGATTCTAAGATTTCTCATATCGCTATTATGAAAACGACCCTCATTGGTTTGGGTAGAGATAATTTCAGCGAAATTTTCTGTAAGTAAGGTCATTTTAATCCCAGGAGAGAATCCAGCTTTTATTTATGAAGGGAAAATTTTACATTAGATCTAGATTCCATTAGATTAGTGTCATGGGTTGAGCAAGTTATTAGGACTAATTTGACAACAGGGAAGACGGGGGGGGGGGGGCACTGGAGCCCTTGTCACCTAAGAGGGGGAGTGCTTTGGTCAGGGCCAGCCTCCTGGCTGGCGGCCACTGATGGGAGCGAAGAGGGTGGCAGGGGCTATGCGTGGCCAAAGCTCAGAGCCTGCCCCACAGAAGGCCAATAGGATGGCTTCTGGAGAAAGCCTCGGGGCAGAATTGGGGCCCCACAGGGTTTCTTTGCTGGCTTGCTGACTTCTAACAGATCAGCTGGTGACGTTTAATGATGATTTTCATTTTAGCCAAACACAGGCCCTGAACTGGTTTTGTCTGAAGATGAGAAAACTGACAATGAAGACAAAGAAGAGACAGAGCTGGGGGTCATGGACGATCAGCGCAGTGTGATTCTTCACCTCATCTCGCAGCTCAAGCTGGGAATGGATTTGACCAAGGTAGGTTGGCACGGTCCACAGAATGTGGCCAGCAGTCCAGGCTCCGTCACTGTCTTGAGCCTTCTCTTTTCCAGCGTGAGCTGGGAAAGTAGGGTGCAGAAAAGGCCAGGCCTGAGCATCCAGCATCGGTATTCCAGGTGTAACTGGAGGGGAAACGCATGTGCACACACGCATGTATGCGTGCTGAGATGAGGTCTCACTGTGCCACCCAGGCTGTCCTCAGAGTCTGGGGCTCATGCAGCACTCTGGCCTCAGCCTCCTAAGTGCCGGGCTGTGGGCGCTCCTCCATGCCCTCCTTAAGGGGTGTGTTTACATAAATGCACAGTGCAAACGCAAGGCTCTCGAAGTGGAGAGCCTTGCGTTTGGCTCCTTGCTGGAAGTGCTGCCCTCTGGTCTCAGGTGGGTATAAGGAGCCTATGGTCCTGTGACGTCTCCTGCTTGTTCTGGAGAAGTGTCAAGGTGACCTGTGCAGAGAGCTGTGGCTCCACAGCTATACAGAGAAATGGTGAGGTGGGAACGAGGCTCCTGCACCCTCCCAGCCTTAAGGCTTGTGGCTGGCTGGCTTGTGCTTTCAGAAGAAGGTTGGTCTTTGGGGTTTCTCAATCTCATTGTTCATGTGGGAAGAAGGAGCCCTATGGCGGGTCCTTTGGCAGTGCTAGGTGTTGGCAGGCTCCTTCTTTCCCCTCCAGAGTCCTTGCCACCACGAGGGTCTGCGTGCTGGGACAGTATGGTGTCCTGGGTGTTAAAGGAGTCAAAAGAGCCTGAATTCTGTAGGATGGCCTCCCTGCTTGGACTAGGGCCAGTTCCTTTATCCTGGTGCTTTCCTGTGAGGCTGAGGTAAAGGTCACGGCACTGTACAAAGGACCTAGTGGTGCTGAGTGCCTGGGTCTTGCCGTCTTCCTCTTCTTCCAGGTGGCCTCAGTGTGTGGTGGTGTGGCAGAGAGAGGGTATGCTGCAGTCAGAAGCCCAAAGGATGTGGCTCTGCCTAGAGAGGCAGGTCCACACAGCTGGGGACCCATCTGAGCACACTGGGGTGTTCGGTTGCCATGAGGTGTCTGGGTTCCACAGGTTCCCCCGGCCTGGTCTGGGACCAGCGAATGCGAGGAAAGGAGTTCTGGCGTGAGGAGGACAGTGGCCACTTGGAGCGCCTTTGTGGCTACAGAGGGGACAAGTCATGCTTTGATTTTTTTGAGGGGTAGTACTGAGGATTGACCATAGGGCCTTTGCACTGAGCCATATCCCTAGCTCCCCCTGTTTCATACTTTTGAGACTGGCTCTCGCCAAGTGGCCGTTGCCCATGTGGGCATTAAGGGCATTGAGTTCCCGCTTCAGCCTCACAGGGTAGTGGATCATGGGTGTGTGCACCTGGCCCTGGTGTGTTTTTGCAGGCTTGGATGTGAGAACGTCTGGTGTCTTAGAGGACTGCATGGCTTGAACAAAACAGTGGGCCTCCTGGAGGATGGCCAGGGTGACTTGTCCCCTCCCAAGTGCTATTCCCTGATTATACCAAGCAGAAGACCTGCCTTCTGCTCTGCTGCCTCCCCTGATCTGCCTCCTAGCTGTGCAAACATCATGGCTTTTCTGCTGGAGCATGCTTGGCTTTTTCAAATCTGCCTTGTTTTATCGTCGTGGGCTCCGTAGACACTGAGATGGCAGCTGAGTTAATCCTGATGGGGAGCAAGCAGGGAGGGGTACAGATGCCACCTGGAATCAGTTTGTAAGCCACAGGTCATGGCCCATCAGCGGGCTGTAAAACCCATTTGGTGTGTCAGCCTATCATTTCCAAAGGGTGAAACACAATGGAAAAGATCAGAGTACATTGTATGTAAAACACCTGGTTTACTTGCATTGATTCATACATGCTGTGATGCAGTGTGAGACGTATTCACTTGGATCATATTTTTAAAAGTATATGTATGCTGTGGAGCTAGAGTCATGGGTGGTAGAATAGAGAGACTAAGAGATGAAATGGTCTAGGTGATGTGGAGGGACCGTAGTGATGACAGGTTGGAGCATCTGAGATACTCTATAGCTATCTTGCTTTAAAATAAATCTTTGCAAATGTACATTTTCTGTGTATTATTATTTTATTAGGCAGTGATTGATTTGCATTTCCAAAGCCATGGCCTTGGTTCTCAAAAAGCAGATGTGGCGTTTATTCAGCACTCAGTTGAGTACCTGAAAGATAAGTCTCCAGTCTATAGTTACTCAGCATAGTTCTTTGTTGGGAAAGAAACCATATTCACAAACTCAGGAAGATTGACAAGCTGAATGCTTGTGAGAGGGAGAGGTGGATCTGCTGTGGCTCAGGCCGCTAAGCTTCTGGCTTTTGCTGTGCTGCATTGTAAAGGTGGATGACATCTTCCCTTCCTCTCCTCTCCCCTCTGCTTCCTTGTCTTGCCCGGCCCTCCCTTCGCCATCCCCTCCCCTTCTGCCCTCCCTTCCATTCCTTTATTCCCCTCTGCCCCTTTCCTCAGGCCTTGCCCATGTTGTTCAGTGAAGCCTATGCTAAACTAGCAGTGGAAGGAGTGACCTGGGGTGGGAGAGGGTTCCCTGGAGACCATGTACCCTGGGGGGGGCACTCTTCCACTCAGGATGAGGCTTTGGTCTCCATACAATAAGTGTGCCGCCCAGTGCCACCATGGTCCAGATTGCCACTGCCTGGCTGGCACATACTGCTGTCTTGCTTTAGTTGAGTGTGGCCACCAGATAGGGCAGTTGTATGGACAAGTGGCCTGCAGAGCTGCAAGCAAGCCACGTGCTGAGGGGCTCCATGCTTGGCTTAAGCTTCACTGTCACCTCTTGAATTTCTGAATAGGTTTTGAGCTAGAGGTCTCCACAAGCATGAGGTGAGCCCTGGCTCCAGAAGCACCCTGTTTGCCCTCTTTCCTCTACTGTGGCTCTGTATCCTAACTTCCTCTGATCCCCGCTGGCCAACCTGCTAGATCTCCATAAACTCTGGCTGTTCTAGAAAAGAAAGGAGCACCCAAGGCACCACAGCGAGGCAGAAGGTCACAAAAGGGCTCTAAGAGGGGGCTGGATAGGTTACGTGGGAAGGGCTGGTGTGGGCGAGAGTGGCCTCCCTGGCCCAGGGACTGTGGCACGGGCAGAAGTAGGAGTGTGGCAGCAGAGCCCAGTGGTGCTAAACTTGGAGGCCGCAGTGAGGGCTGACCCTGTGGAGCCACTTAGGGGAGAAGGGTGCGTGGGCTGGACACGGCCTCTGGGCTGTCTGAGCCGGCAAAAGGCACAGTGTGTCCCAGCCATTGCTGGGTGGTGAGAAAGGCCACAGACCCCTGTGCTGAGCTGGGTGTAGAGCCGCACACTTGCTTTCAGGGAGGGAGACCGGAGGCCACAGTTCGCAATGAATGAGGTCATTCAGCTGGCATGATTATTGAATGCCGAAATCCAGGTGCTGTTCTGGACATTGGCAAAAATCAGAATTGCGTTCTGATGGTGCTTGTGCAGTGATAGAGACAAGCTAGGGGAGTAAAGCAGAGCAAAGGGAGATGCAGGTACAATGAAGAGAAACAGAGCATGACAAGAGTGTAGGAGGGAAGGCGCTGGGTTGGACCCAGGCTCTCACGCTGGCCAGAGGAGGCGCCCATAGTGTTGGGTGGAGAACAGGCTAAAATGAGGGGTCAGTGGTATGAGTGTGTAGGGAAGTGTCTGGCCAGAGAGGATGTCGAGGGCAAAGGACCTGAGGAGGGGCACAGAGTGCGCTTGGGGGGTCGGCAGGGGTCGGGTGACAGTGCCATCTGAAGGAACGAGGGTGGAGTCGGGCCATGGACTACAGTTGTGCGGAGGGGACTGAGGCCACATTAGCACCGTGCAGGACCCCAGTTTGTGGGTCTCCATAGAACTGGGGTGGGGGTGAGCTACATGCAGGAGCGATGAGAGGATGGAGGGGGGTAAGAGTGGAGCTGACGGAGGGCAGCAGTTACAGGAAGTGACGAGGCCAAGTTGCCCCTGTTTGTAACCTCTGTGGATTTGTCAGGGGTTTCATCTACACTGGTGTTAGAGATTCAGGGAGACCTGGAACAGTGAATGCTGAGCCCTTCAAGAGAATAAGGTGGTTCCAGAGAAAACGGGGAGCTTGGGAGGATGTAGACCATGGTTAAAACAAATAACAGCGTAGACTGGGTTTTCAGGGAAGTAATGGTGTTCTTAACCATGAGATACATAATCCAAAGCTTGTAAGCTTGAGATGCAATTCATACTTTGAGAGTGAAGATAATGAAGATTCTGGGATCCTTAGGGGATTGTTTCTATTGTTACCAAGCAAAGAAGTACAAAAATAAAATGACCTGGACATTCTAGCCTGTGCCATCTAAACCAGCAACAGAAGTGGTCACGGGTATGTTGGCACTCATTGCTCTGTTGAATACCTGACCTAAACAGGAGGAGGAAAGGTCTCGCTCTGTTGTCGGCCAGCCCCACTGGTCCTGGGCCCGCAGGGAGGCACAGGGGACAGAGTCCAGATGCGCATTCTGCATGCCACAGAGCAGAGAGAAGCAAGCACCAGACAGGCAGGAGCCAGGGTCAAACTACACCCTCAAAGCCACAGGACCTACCACGGGACCTGCCTCCTCCACGAGGCCCTCGCTCCTGATAGGCCCATTGAGCCAGGGTCTGTCAACAGGTCGGAGCCCTTGTGGTCCGGCCACTTTCCCAAAGGCCCATGTGCTAAAGGTGAAGCCTGGAACACAACTCTTTGGAGGACCTTACGGTAACACCGGCAGGAGGGACTCACCACACCTAGTGTGTACGTAGGGAAAAGCATCTCTGTGGCATTACCGACCATGTTTTTTCATTTTTTTAATGTAGGATTTTTTTGTGTGGTGTTAGGTTTTGAACCTGGGACCCTGTGCCTGCTAGACAAGAGGCTCCATCACTGTGCCACACCACATTACCACAATCCTATTTTTACAAAGATCAGTTATGTGTGCTGGAAGTCGGAAATGTTCAGTAAAGCTTTAGAAAAGTAAACTTGTTTAAAGAGTAAATCTGGACTATATGCAAAAGAACGTACGTATATGAATGGTACAGAACCAGGGTCAGAAACCTTGTTTCTGAAAGGACAGACATTAAATAATTTTGGCTTAGTAGGCTGTGTGGCTTATTCATCTGTTACTTGAGCCCTAAAGCAGCCATAGAGAATGTCAAAATGAACAGCAGTGAGCTAAGTGAAGTGGAGGCTCAGCTGGGCATTGTTGATCCCTGGCTACACCATTACGCCACGCACACGCACATATTCACCATAGGCGTTAAGGAAAAGCGCATCCTTACGCGCGTTAGTGAATGTGTCACGTCCTACCAGGTTGCACTGCCGCTTGCTTCCTCAACAGATAGTGATATATTTGGTCACACTGTCCGCCTTTGGCTGCTTGGCATAAATAATGACATGGTGAACATCTTGGACGTCAGGCTTTTTTTCCATTGAACTTTTCATTAGATTAAATTCCCATAGTCAATCAGCATAGGCAAACATTAATATTTTTGTGGTTAAGCACGTTTTAAAGGGAAGAATTTTTACTACAGAAATGGCAAGAAGGCCCAGGGTTGGCTGGGAGAGGTAGACCCTGATGGGGGGCTGTGGGCACTCAGGTCCCTGGTCTCCCTAGCCCGCTACCACTTTGCTTTCTCAATGCCTTCTGTCCACTTCTCCCCAGATCTTGCTGCGATACACTATCCAGCAGAGCCTGCTCCCTCTCTTGAGTGTTTTCCTGGCGGCAGAGACTTCGTGGTGGGCTGGCCTCTTACCCTGCTTTCTCTGAATCTGTGTCCTGAGTGAGCATGGCTGATCTCCCCGCTCTCCTCCTGCCCAGTGACAGGAGCCCACCTGCCCCGCTCCTGCAGGAGCTGCTGCGGTAGGTGGTGGCATCCTCAGGCTTTTGGGGGACACCAAGGCCTCCAGCCTGGGCCTTGATCACCCAGAGATGATTCCCTTTCCAGCTATCAAAGCTGTATGAGCCTTGGCTTTCTCATTCATAAAATGGAAGAGTTTTTTTCTGTTTACAACTTTCTGAGAGTATACAGAATGACCCATGCAAAACTCAAAGTATTTGCCCTGGCTTGAGAAGTATAGTTTCAGCTTCAGACGTTTTATAATTCTTACAACAGTTTTCCTGTTTATATGATTTTCCTTCTCTGGCGGTTATCTTGGCCGATTATTTACAGCAGCGTCGGAAGTAGTCCTGGGGTATTCCCTGTTGCTGTGTTGTTCCATCTTCAACGTGGTCAGTGAGGTATTTTGTGACAACTTGTGTCTGACCTCCTTTATCTTGTTGCTTGGTCTCCAGCAGGGGCTTCTCGTCCCTGGGCAGCCTCGAGCAGGGGTTTCCTGTGTGCTGGACTGGCAGAAGCCCAGGAGAGCGGCCACTGCTGCTGAGCCCAGTGCACAAGGGGCTCTCTTTTGTGACCTGAGAGTGGGATTCCTGTGGGATTCATAAGGGATATTGGGGTGAATTTCAATAGATTTGTCTCTATATAGTAAATAATATTGAAAATGTAAAATTTTATTTCAGATTCTTGCTATCCAACAGATTTTTTTTTTTTTTTTTTTTTTTTTTTGGTATTTTAAGGGTCTACAGGGTGTTCAGGGTGTCACTACTAGATTGCCTGTTTACAGCCTCCCTGGAGCTGGGATTGCAGGCGCATACCACCGCACCCAGTCTCAATTGTCGTCTCAGCGTGCCCCAGGAGAGGGGCTGGCACGGCAGTCCAGCAGAACTTTTGATGAGTGTCATTTGTGATATCGGAGACAGCAGAGGTGGCTCTGCAGTGAGCTGGCCCATTACCTTTTACTTTTTTAAGGTTGGGTTACTGTGCCCTTGCCCCTGTTTTCTTGCAGTGTTTCATGGTGGTGCTGTCTGTCCCGCTCACTGGCTGATGTGCTTGGGTGCGTGCCAGACTGAGCGCCATGTGGGTGGCGTCCCAGGTGTGCGCTGCTGGCTAAGGGCACTACCCCTGTGCCGGTCCACCCTTCTCACAGCCCTGCCTGCTTCCTGCTGGAGAGAGGGGGCTGTCCCTCTCCTTGGTCATCTTTTGCCTTCTCCTACAGGTGATCCCATATTTCAGATTTCTAAGGGTCTCAGAGACCAAACTTAAGGTTACTTCTAGATTGATGCAACTCTGGATCCAATTACTTGTCCTCTTGAGTCCCAGTGTGGGCCTTTCTTCCCCAAAACACTTCCCTGAAGTAGTTTGTTGTCTTAATTATGTTAATGGGAGAAGAGTCAGTCCTTATTGATGGCTCCATACATCAGCAGTGGTTGCAGGCCGTGTGGTCGCCTTCAGTCTGGACAGCTGGGCCATCACTCACCCCTGTTGGAGGCAGACAGCCCAATTAGTGTGGAGCAGTTTTTGGCTTTGTATCCACAGTACCCACTGCCCAAGGAACAGATAATTGACTGACTTTGAGAAATACCAAGGAAAGGAGGAGGGAGGGCCAGGAGATTGTATGAGACAAAGAAGTCTGAGCAGACTAGGAAGTCTGTTTCAGTGAAAAGAATGCCGTCCTGTCAGGGGACGAACACCAGAGCCCCGTTCCAACCCTTCCAACGGGAAGTGAAAGAGCAGGTAGTCCTTCCACCCCAGGCTGGTCTGTTCCCGCTCCCCAGGTAGTCTGTTCTTTTCTGACTCTGCTAAATCCACAGCATCATTTCAGAGCGCAGAGCACAGAGTGCAGCCATAAGTAGCTTGGTGGTGGCTGTGAGCCCATTGTCCCCCAGCCTACAATCTCAGAAAGATTGTTGGAAAGGTGATTCCTTCTCAAGTGTCAAATCCCTGGGCCTAGTAGAGCCTTTTTTTTTTTTTTCCTTTTTCCTCTGGTATTTTGTTTGGAATTTTGAATATGTTCTGACCAACAGTGAAGTTGCAAGAACTGTTCAGTGGCTTCCCATATAATTTATTGCCTAATCATAAACAGTTGACCCTTTGTGTTTCTCCTCTTCCTTCTCTGCCTATCTCTCCTTCGCCTTCCACCTTCTTCCACTTCTTTCCCTAGTGCATTCGCATCCCCTTGTCCCACCCCTGTGATTCAAGGTATGGAGCCCAGGCTTCAGGTGTGCCAGGCCAGCCCCCACCCCTGGGCTGTGACCTGGCCCTTCTAGAGCACCCCCCTCCACCCCACTCTCCCTCTGTACCTCATGCCTGTTCTCTGAAGAGCCACTGTAACGTATGCTGCATAGCTCATGAGAGCTTTTTCCTAACTTTCCAGTGAAGGGCTGCCAGGGTACTTCCACAGATCACATTTGTCACACCTGGGAAATGTCACGTTGCAACGATACTGCTGTGCGTATAGCCCATAGTCTAGTTTTCCCAGATTGTCAAAGTGATGGTCCTTGAAGTCATGTTTAGATCCAGGCTCTAACCCAAATTATATTACACCCGGTACAAATCTCTTTAATTTTTTTGACTCCAGAAAATTTCTTCCTTTTTTCCTTTTTATGGCAGTAAAGTTTCTAAAGAGTCCAAGGTTACTTCATTTCTTAAAAAAAAAAAAAAAAAAAAAAAAATCCCCAGTTGGATTTATTTTTTCCTCTTGTAATTAAACAGTTTAGCCAGTAGTAATGTGCCAAAGCCCCTGCGCAGCGCCTGTGTCCCTCTGATAGAAGCCAGCGATACCTACACTAGGCACTGTGTTCCTGCCGGAGACCTCACCCTAGAACTCACCCAGCCTTACTGTTTGTCTCCATGGTGTCTCAGGGAATCTGGTTGTTTGGGGTGGACCAGTTCTCAGCCCACTTATTCACTAGTTGTTCAGGGAGCATTACTGATGCCTTGGGCTCTGCGGTCAGGGCCTTGGAAACCATATTTCTGAGAGAAGCTAGCCCCGTTTGAGCTGCCTGGAGTGTGCTCCCAGCCCTGACTTTCCAAGACTGGCCTGTACAGAAGCAGCAACCACAGGTGTGGCCTGCAGCTGCGGGAGCATGGCAGGTGCTGTGTAGGAGAACCTGCATGTGGGAGGAGTAGGCTCTCGCTTCACAGGTGGAGAAAATGTGTGTTCTCAGGCACCAGCCATGGCTTTGCCTTGCTTCATGCCAGGTACGAGGGACCCAGATCCCAGGAGTCTGGAAATGTGTGGGTCAGAGCAGAGTCCCTTGGCACTGCTTTGATGGAGATGTGTGCAGGGTGCTCTGGGCATGTGAGGGCACTTGTTGATTTGGCTTTAGGAGCACAAACTCAGAAAAACTTTATGGCGCTGAGTACAGTAACCTTTTGTCACCAAGGCAAAGAGGAGCTCAGGAGGGAGGGAGAAGGAACTGCAGTGCAGGAAGGGACAGAGGGAGGCCTGGGTGTGAGGCTGAGGGACCACGCTTAACTGTGGCTCTTCAGAGATTTTAGGAAGCAAGCCGGGCGTGGTGGCTCATGCCTGTAATCCCAGCACCCGGGAGGCTGAGGCAGGAGGATTGGTGCGAGTTCGAGACCAGCCTGAGCTACAAAAGTGAGCTCAAGGCCAGCCTCAACTGCATACCGAGACCCTGCCTCAAAAAAAGACAAAAAAAAAAAAAAAAAAAGAGAGAGATTTTAGGAAGCAGACTCTGGCCCCAGATGGAGAAGGGCTGGTGGTAGCCCAGCAGGAGGCAGGAAAGCCCTTTGGAAGCGAGGAACACCTCGCCCTGGCCTTTCCCAAAGGTCCCCTCCACCTGCAGGGCCAAGGCCGGCTTTTGCAATGGTGGGCTTTCTTGCCATACCAGGGAGGGCAAAATGGCCTAGAAAGTGAGTTTGTTCCCACTCTGTCCCTGCACTGACTCCTTCCCTACTTAATTGGCAATGGTAGGTGCCTGTCCCAGCTGTCCCAGCTCCTAGTCCCCTGGTCTCCATCTCCTTCGCCACTGAGGAGCAGAAAAGGTTCTTTCTGGAAAGGTGCTCACTGCTGGGATAACTTGTAGGGAGAGGACAGGACCATGGGTGGCAGGTGGGAGCCCTGCGCAGTCTCACTGCAGTGCTGCCTGCTCCTCTCCTGGGTTCTCACCTCATTTGTGTGATCAGGGTGCCACACTTACAGAAGCTCAAAGGTCCTTTGGGCTCAGGCATTCAGTGATTTGGGATTCTGAGTGGAGTGATTTTTCTTTTTAATCCCTTAGCTTCTGAGTTTAGACACACAGACTAGATTAGAGAAAATACCTAAATCCTCACCTTTTCACAAGTATGCAATCTAAGTTTTGTAGCTGGTTTTTCTATTACAATTTAACAGGTGCATAGTACTGTGGGAATACCTTAGGAACAGAAGAATTGTAGCGGGGCTGGGGTGGGGCTGGCTGCAGGGGTGGGGAGAAGGAAGCAAGCCCAGGGGCAGGAGTGTGGTCCGCCGGGGCAGACAGCCCTTCCTGCGTGGTTCTGCCAGCCTCTGCTCCCTGCAGCTTGGGAGTCTGGAAAGGAGAAGGAAGGAGGCCACGGGGGTAGGGTGCGCAGGCATTGGTCGCTGCTTTCCTTTTAGGTAGACTTGGCTTCCCTGGAACTTTCCTGCTGTCCCTGTCTACAGCCTGGGCTGTGGGTCCAGGTGGGGTTCAGAGGAGCCCTTGGAGGTTCTGGGCAGTGAGGGGAGGGAGAGGGCCTTGTGTGGACTGGCTTCATCCCTGTGTGGTCTGGTGAGAGGTCTCGGCCACTCATGCCTCGGCAGGATGGACACCAGGGGAGCAGCACCCGCTGACGGGAGAACCTGTCCCTCCAGAGCCACCCAGGAGGTGGTGGGTGACACCCGAAGGCCATGCTGGGCCACAGGTACGCTTCCCTGTCCAGCGTCATGCTCGGCAGCTGGACTCCTGCTTTTGTCAAGTTGTAGCTGGTTTGTGGACATCTCCACTGATTTGCATAGGTGTAATTTAATTAATATCTCTTCTTATGTTTTATTAAGGTAAAGCAGAGAAAATTTTAAATCACCCTGTTCTGTTGTCTAGGGAGACATGTTGACATTGGAAGTCTTTTATGGATTTACTTGGATTACATTAAAGCTTTATATATTGCTTCTTTCTTAGCACAAATAAGACATAATTTTAAATCAAAGATAAATAGCATTGGGCCAGGTGTAGAGCTCAGGGGCACAGTGACTGCTGGAAGCTCGGGGTCCTGAGTTTGCTTGCAGGCATCATAAAGAAAGCAATAAACAGCATTAAGAAGAATACTTCCTTATCACTTTACAGAAAACACCAAGCAAAATTGCCATTTTAAAAGAGGTTTTTTTTTTTTTTTTTTTTTTTTTCCTTTTAGAATGTAAGCTCAAGAGCAGGGACAATGTTTTCTGTGTGTTCTGCTGTGCCTTGTACACTGTAAGTGCTCAATAAATATTGCTGGTGGGAGGCAGTGAGTCTTCCTGACAAGGGTGAGAAACTGAAATCCCAAGCACAGTTGTGTTGCTTGTTTTATTAAGATCTCAAAATGGGGAAATATCGGCCCTTTTGGATAACTGTCCCAAATACGAGCATTCAGATAAAAGCGCAGTGAAGGTCCTGGGTCTTTATTTCCAGGAGGAAAGGTCTTGTCTGTTCGGGGCATAATGCATCTTGGTTCATAGCTCTTTCAGCTTAATTTATTGATACCTCTGATCCAGCCAAGTAGGCAAAGTAATCACTTTTATAGCCAAGATGGGCTCTCATTTGAGTAAATTATAAATAAAACCTGAAGCTAGTAAAAAAAAAAAAAGCATTACAAAGTGTCCAAAACCTCACCTCTTAGGTGGGCAGGGCTTTCCCTTGCTTTCTTCTAAAATCACTGTGTGCTTTGCAGATCTTGGAAAACTAAGTTTCTCTGACCATCTCTTACTCCTAGTATGTTCACATTATTGCAAGGAGGAGCCTATGGAAGAGGAGCAGGAGTCGGGGTTACGTATCTGTAAGCCTGGGTGATAATCATGGTCAGGTATCCTGTACCTTCCCCGATGTTTTCCTGGGACGTGGGGACTTTGTGAATGAGAGTGGTCATGGAGGGGGATGGTGCAGTGGCTCATGACACTGGGCCCCGGGGCGTGGCCCAGCAGGAGCCAGCAGGCCGGGACAGCCTTCCAGCTTCACAAGCCTGTGTGTCCGTGTGACAAGGAACAAGGAGGGGTCCAGATCAGAGTTAGCTGTGCTGGGCAGCTAAGATGATCATTTGCGAGAAGGAGCCCTGAACTAAGTGCCACTCCAGTGACTCCAGAGCCGTGGGAAAGGGTCGCTCTCTGCTTTCTATGGTAGCAGTGACTTACCCGCATTTCACATTCAGAATATTGTTTGATTGCTTTCAGTGACATAATCCTTGGATATAGGGGTTTGAAGCAGTGGAGTCCTTTTGTCCCATCCTGACAGCCATCCAGGTGGTTCTTACTATCTGGGATGAGCCAGTAGCAAGCGTAGGTGTGCCTTCTGTGTCACTCTTTACCAGAAGGTTCTGTATGTTAAGTGCCACGTTGTGTGACATCCATTGGCTTCTTATCGTGCAGCATCCACAGATGACATCACAACTGCCCCATCTTCCCTGTGGCAGCTCTGTGGCATCTGCCTGCAGGAGGGCTGCCTCATGGACCCTGCCTCTGTTGTATTAGAGTATAGACACAGATCCCCAGACAGAAGCGCCCTTCCTCCTGGGAGCCCCTTGACTCATCACCAACCACGTGTAGTGTCTGCATTTGTGGGCCTTCGCTGCACACCCCTGTGGCCGGGCCTGGCTGTGGGAGGAAGTGGGGCGAGCCGATCTAGACCATTTTTTTTTCCTTGTTTCAGAAATTTTGTTTGTTTTGTTTGTTTGTTTATTTATTTTTATGGCTAGCTCAGCCTGCCCTCAGGGCAGGGCTGGCACAGCATGTGGTGCCAGGGATTGAACTGCGGTCCCTGAAGCCACCCAAGCTTTCCTAAGCAGGCGCTTTAGACCACTGAGCCATCCTGCCGGGCCCTAGACCATTTCTTTATTTGCTACCATCTGGAGAGTGAAAGAGGCTTAGAGTAGACTGAGTCACGTCATGGAGAGAGGGAGAGACTGTTGCTTCAGCCCAGGCAAGCCAAGAAGAGTCTCCTCCACAGACATAGTTGGCATGGATGCTGCTAGCAGTTCTCATTGCTTTGATGTAATTTTCCTTGATTTGTCACCAGTACACAAATCAAGGACACACGTCCCCTGGCTTAGGCCACTTAGAATGCTTGACTGGCTGCTGCCTGCTTGTCCCATGTAATCACAGGCCCTTCTGTCTGCCTTTGTGTTCCCCGGATGCAGGTGGTGCTCCCCACGTTTATTTTGGAGAAGCGATCCTTGCTGGAGATGTATGCAGACTTTATGGCGCACCCTGACCTGCTGCTGGCCATCACTGCTGGGGCCACGCCAGAGGAGAGAGTCATCGGATTTGTGGAGTATTACCTCACAGCCTTCCACGAGGGCCGAAAGGGGGCTTTGGCCAAGAAGCCCTACAACCCCATCATCGGTGAGACGTTTCACTGCTCCTGGGAGGTTCCCCAGGACAGGGTCAAGCCAAAGAGGACTGGCCTGCCCTCTCTTGCTGGCTATCATGAGCACCCAGTGGCCGAAGACCCTTCCAAAAGCTACAAACTCCGGTTTGTAGCTGAGCAAGTATCCCATCACCCTCCCATCTCCTGCTTTTACTGTGAGTGCAAGGAGAAGAGACTGTGCCTCAACACTCACGTATGGACCAAAAGCAAGTTCATGGGCATGTCCGTGGGGGTCTCTATGATAGGGGAAGGTAAGTTGCACCTGCCGTGGAGCGTGGCTCTTCCTCCAGTGATGAGTGTTAATTTTGTGTGTGGAGTTTCTGGCTGCTTTGTTTTAGAATTAGGGCATGAGTGGGGCAACAAGGATGAATTCTGGGGCAGGTGTGCTAGTTTCTCGGTGGGGCCATGATGCTAGGCTAGTGGAATCCAGCTGCCCACCCAGCCGGCTGCCCACCTGGATCTGCCGTGGTTCCTGCATGGGCGCCGCCTGGCATGGACTTTTCTCATTCAGCTGTGTGAGAGTATTAGCGTTGGCCCCGGATCTGTGAAAGCACATTTTTATTCACCCTCACCAGTGTTCTGGCCCAGAGACAATGAGGATAATAGTGCTGCCTGTTCAAAAGCTGCTCATAAAAATTCCCAAGGCAAATCTTTTGACTTTGTGCTAGAAATTCTAAAGCAAGAACACAGTATAATCGCACTACTGGTAGATTACATGTTCCTATTTTAGCAAATAGCTATGAATGAAGTTTATTCATTGTTGAAGAAACCAATAATAATACTTGTTAAATTGAAGTGTCTATGTTAGTGGTTCTTCAACTTTTTTTTTTAGTCAAAAACCCTATTGAGATTGTAAGACCTTGACTATCTCCCAGGAAAAATTAGAAGTGAACAGTACAAAAAACTTGACACAAAATTTGGCTTTAGCTTCAGGGAGAACACAGGTCCTTGGACCCCTTCTCAAATTCCTGTTTTTAAGGATCCCAAATCCTTTTTATTTTTTTTTTTCCTTTCCAAATCCTATTTTTATCTTCTGATGAGGTATGAAAATCAGTCATGTGCTGTGTTGGAAAATGCTGAGTGCTGTAGGCAAAAATAAAGCAGGGCAGGGATCTTAAGAAAGGGCCAGGGGAGCTTTGGGTAGCTTGGCTGGCCTAGAAGCCCTTGCCACAAGGGTGACATTTGATCAGAAACCTGACAGGGCAAAGAGAGGCCAGCCTTGTGACACTCAGAAATCTGGAAGGCAGCAGGGACAGGACAGAGGTACAGGGTGAGGATGGTCCCTGCGTGCTGGCGGAAGACAGGGAGCCCATGGGACTGGCCCAGGGCAGAGGGGCGAGGTCAGAGGAGTGGGTGGTCATATAGGGCCTCTGGGCACTGCTGGGGATGTTGGTTCCTTACTGAGCCAGCTCCACAGCCATGGAAGGCGGCCAGCGTCTGACCTACAGTGCAGCAATAGGGGCCACTGCTTGTTGCAAATAGGTCCCAAGTTGGGGCGGGGGCAGATGTGCTAATGAGACCAGCTGAGAGGTTTTGAGCATAATCTGGGCAGGAGCTGTTGGGACCTAGCCCAAGTGGCCTGGTAAGGGAGTAAAATGTGGTTAAAACAAAACAAAACAAAACAAACAAAACTGTGTTAGCTTCCAGTCTCTATATGAAAAACTTGTGAAAATTAGCTTGAGAGCAGGAAAGGACAATTCTAGCTCACTGTTTCGGAGGTGTCTGCCCCTGACTGCTTGGCCTCTGTTGCTTTAGAGCCTGTGGTGAGACAGTGCAGCAGGAGGAGTGTGTGGTAGAGCAGGGCTGCGCCCCTCCTGGGGTCCAACATGCCAGGGGTGGGGGCCAAGGGCCATAGCCTGTCCACGTGCTTTCTCTGCTGAAAGAGACCTTGCTATAGCCCACGAGCAGAACACTGGAGCTGAGAAGAGAATGCCCACCAAGCACTGCAGGGCTTCCGGTGTACCATAGAGAAGCCCAGTATTCCCCAAGATGCTCAGGCTGTGAGGCGTTAAAAGCAGGCCCGGGGGTGGGGGTTGGGGGGGCTTCTTCTCTCTGCTCCGCCACCCCAGCACCGCCAGCCACCTTGACCTGGTGTTCCCCATAACAGTTTGTGTCAGCCTGATGGGGTGGTGCACACCTATAGCCCCAGCACCCTGGGAAATTGAAGCAGGAGGATCACAAGATCAAGCCCAACCAGGGTGGCTTTTGAAGTGACTTGGTGAGATCCTATCTATACATTTTAAAAAAGAAAAGAGCACCCTTAAAAGCAGCTGGAGACAAAAGACCCTGGGTTCAATCCCTAGTACAGGGGTAAGTTTTCATGTGGAAAATTTTCAATGGACAACGTTTACTAGTTGTTGAAAATGCACAGTACACTTCTGGCAAGTGCCAGCATCCCTTGCCTGACCGAACTCAACTTTCTTCCCAGCTTGAGGGGTTGAGAGCTCTCCTACCTAGCATTGTTCATGTTAAAGCCACACGATGGGACCCAGGGGGTTCTGCAGTCCAGCCTGTGCCAGGAAAAGATAGCTCAAGCCCTGCTGCAGGAGGGTTACACTGGCACGGACTCATAGCCATGGGCTAGTCACAAGAAAAGGGGTCTGACCTCCCTGGGCTCTGTTTGGTAGGCTGCTAATGGGCTGCATCACCTTCTGAGGTTTGTGCCAGCAAAATCTTTCCATTTAGTTAAAAATAAAAATTGATCTTCAGGATGTACTTAGCATCCTATTCAAGTTTATTACTTGTTCTACATTTCCCACATAATAAATTCTCTGAAGATGAAATAGGTTTGCTAGAGATGGTAGAAAAGGCTGTTCACACAGTTGATATTTACGTCTCACTTATAAGTGATTCTTGGATGTTTTATGCAGACACTGTGCAAGCATGTTTGGCTCTTTTATCTCCCACAGTACTGCTTCGCATAACTCCTGGGTTCCCTGTTCATTTGCAGAGGGGTTGGCCTTGTCCTTGGGGCAGCAGCAGAGGCTTTGGCATCCTAGAATCTTTGCCTGTGGGAGCTCACACCCCAGTGGAGGGTTGATGGAGACAGGATTCCTGCATGATGACCACAGTGCTGGTACTGGCAGACAAAGCAGGGACAGACAGCAGAGCAGGACAGGTATAAGACATTGCAGTGTCCAGTAGAGGGACCTTAACAATGTGGGAGTTGAGTGGGAGAGTGATCCAGTGGATGCTCCAGACAAAAAGGGGCAGCAAGTGCACAGGCCCTGAGGCCAGCGTAGGATGGGGCTGCTCTGTTGACTGGAGTGGGCCTTGGTGGCTGCGGCGCTGGCGGTGGGAGGAGACCAGTGGGCAGGCAGGGCCAGAAGGACTCCGGCTTTTACTGTGCATGAGATGGAAGCCCCTGGGATGTGGAAGTGACTTGAGCAGCACTACTGTGTCTGCTGTGTGAGGAACAGACTGAGGTAGGACAGGGAATGCTGAGGTAGAGGAAGAGCGGCACATTCCCACAGCACAGCTCCGTGATCTGTCTGGGTAAGCACTGGGTGGGTGTAATGTAGGTGAGCCAAATGCACTTTCTGCCCTATAGGAAATGCCCATCACCTTCCTTTTCTGGAGTTTTCCCTGCACGCAGCAGGCATGGCTGTTGCTACTAAGCAAGGCATCGGAAGGGCAGATTCTTAAACTGAAGTGGACGTGTAGGGTAGAGATCTCTGTTTGGGAGATGAAACAGGGATTGCTGTCGTTTGGGGAATATCTGGAAATTTGCAGAACCATATTTGGTAATTTTTCAGGTGCTCTGCAGTCAGCCCTCAGTCTCTGCCCAAATTCCCGAGTGCTTCCTTCTCCCACAGAGCAGCACCGTGCTCCTCTCGTGCCACCAGCTCTGGGCTGCGTTGAGGAGCCACACAGAGACTGTGTGCCACATAACTGGGTGCTGGGCCAACTCTGTTTTCCTGGTGCCATCGCTCCTTTCCCCTCTATCTCCTCATCTGTACCTGTGCCTGCCTGTCCGCTCTCCTGAGTCCCCAGCCAGCACCTAAATCGCCGACTCACACAGCTCCTTCCTCTGCCCAGCAGAACTCACGGCTTCCTCTCATTGCCTCCTGATCTGTCTGTGGGCTTGCGATGTGGTCTTTTCAGCCCTACTTCTCATTCCCTCTCCTAAGGTCAGCTGAGAGGGCTGTGACTGTGGAGGGTCTTGGCCACTGCTGGCCTGTCTTTGTGGCCTGCTGCTATAATTCATGGGGGAGGGTGCCCTCCAGGCTGTGTGTGGGAAGGCCCAGATGCCCTCTTTGCAGCTCTCAGTGTAGCTACCCTGGGAACAGATGATTCTGGAGAGCGCGCTGGCCTCCTGGCCAGCTCATGTGTCCCTGCCTCATGTGCTGGGCAGGGCTGGAACACAGGCCCATTGCTGTGAGGCCTGCAGTTTGTCCAAGCCTTCTCAGCAGTCACAACCCCTCATCCTTCCTGTTAATCACAGGTACTCTCTGCAGCACAAGATTGTGCTTTTCACACAAAATGCTGCTTCTAAGAGACCTCATGGAGGAGGTTCTGGTTCCTGAATTCAGATGTGTCTTTTGGACAAGATGTGTGTGTGGGATACGTTCCATGAATGTTTTATTAAGTGTGAAATAAAGTTTTAAAAATATCTTAGCTGGGTCCCCTGGGAAATTGAAATGTAAGTATGTGCGCTTATGTCTTGAATTGCTGCTTTCAGGCTGTGGCATCTGAGGCCACAGTGAAGAGCAATCATAATCTGCTTTATTTGTGAATCCACCTAGAGTGTAAGGTTCCCCTACCCCCAAATGCTTCCCAACTCTGACCTGAAAAGCCTCTCCTTAAGTCTGTTACAAGAATTTTAGGGCAAAAAGTCTGAGTCCAGGCATCCCGACAGACTAGGTTCAGCCACCTTGCCCACAATGCCAGTCAAGCCGGGCATGGTGGCACATGCCTGTAATCTCCACACTCAAGAAGCTGAGGCAGAAGGGTTGAGAATACAAGGCCAGGCAGGGCAACAAAACGAGAGACCATCTCAGAAAAACCAAAGCCAGACCAAGCAATAGCAAAGGCCTCAATCAGGGTGATGATCAGCGGTGAAAGGAGGGAAGGGACTTTGGTCAGCATGGAATGCCCAGAAAGGTTCAAGATATCTTCAAGGTGCTGATGGAAGCTCTGGGGCCATTATAGAAAGGGGGGGGGCAAAGGCAAGTTTGGGGAGTTGTATAGTACAGGTAAGTGTGTTCTGTTTTTTGCTGGGTTTAGTGATATCTCAAGGTTACTTCTGTCAGGTTCTAGGAAAACCAGAAGTGCATAAGGGTGCAGGCTGTGTCCCGAGAGACAGAGTGGGGCTCAGTTCTGTCATGGGTAATTATTTCCGCTTAGGAGTGCTCCTCATCATAGGGCGATCTGCCAGCTCTGCTTTTGCTGAGGTAGCTGAAGGTTTAGGAAGAAGAATATTTCTAGGCATTACTCCAGTGAGTCTGGAACTGGCTCTTATAGAAGCTGGCAGCAAGATGTCCCTACAAATCCTGACAATGAGTCACTCTTCTCTTGTATCCTGTTTTGAAGGGGCTGAGACAGGCCAAGTAGACGTAATGCTGGTCAGCCTTGTGGTACACGACACATCTCCAGTGACTGCCATTCGTTGTGTAGAGCTGAGCACGTGTCTGACCCCAAGTTTGAAAGCCATAAAGGAGATATAAAATGAAGGCAGAGGTGCCAAGCTTTACCTTGTTTTCAGGTGCCCAGTGGGCACCTGCAGGCTCGGTCTCTAGGTCTCTGCTGGTGCCACAACTGGAAGCCTTTGTTGCTTAGCTAAGATCCCCTGCAGACCCCACTGCTGGGGTGTGGTGGGGTGCTCAGTTGTCTTCCTGGGACTCCCACACCGTGTGCTTGCAAAGTGTGTGACGGAAGGGTGGGGGTGCATCTCTGCGGCTGCGGCTCTGTAGACACAGCCCAGGGTCCTCTCTGAGTCTCTGCTAGACAAAATATTCTGATTCCTCTGACTGCAGTCAGGAAATTATTTTAAATTTGTCAGTTTGAAAATCTTAACCCTTTACCTAATGTTCCCCAGTAAATCAGTTTGTGCATTGTTAAGTAAAACCTCCCAGCTTGAGGACCAAGCATGGCATGAATGATCATTTGCTGTTTTTCAGCTTCTTTCCGCTCTTCGGCCAAGTGAAAAAGTGACTTTCGTTTGCAGTCCCATTTGTAGATCTAACTTTAATTCGGCCATTTATTCTTGTTAAGGAAATAGTTTTTTTAACATTGCTTTGCAAAAGTAGAGAGAAAGTATAATCAGGTAGTTTAATGAATGAACAGACATTTAGTGATCTTTCAGGAAAAAAGCCAAAGGAATATGATTCTGTCAGTGCCTTAAATAGTTTAGCTCTGGGCTCACTGCCTTTGGGGTTATGACAGAAATTTCTCTGTGGTCTGGAAGAAATGTTCTTATAGAGGAGCAGGAAGAGGATGTTGTCCTTTATGTACAAAATGTTACATTTGAAGGGCTCTCCTCCATTCCCCCATGCGCACATCTGCGCTTGGCCCCTGCCAGACTTCGAGGTTTTCTCTTTCCTGCCACATGGCAGTGCCACTGCTAAGGGTGCCCCCAGCCCGGAGGGAGGAGTAATTAGGATGGCTTAGGCCTTTCGGGTTCTGGCAGTGTGACCACTTTCTCCATCTTTCTTGTGGCCCTTGAGACCCTCATACCATTATCCCTGGGTCACAGATGGGGAAATGAGGCCCAGGGAAGCTAAGATTACTAGGCTCATGAGGGACAGGATGCAGAATGATCTGTCATGACCTCATTCATGTCTTAAAAAAATGGTGATGTATCCTTTCACAGAAGAATGTTGCAAGGTATCTCAGTTGTGCAGAGCTCCTGTCTGTTTTTTTTTAATTAAAAAAATTAAAATTCATTTTAATGAAAAAAAAGATAAAATAGCAATGAAACATTATCAAAACAGATTAGTAGGATGGTTACAATAACTAATACATTGCATGTTGTCTTTGTAGTAGTTATTCAGAGGACAAGATGTATGGTGTTTATTTTTAAAGAGAATAAAATTAACATTAGAAATGCCATAGAATTTCACAAAACAAAATAATAGGAATTCAGCAGTGATTTGCATATTACATAATATTGTTGTCTTCAGTTTAGTTGTTTAGATTACCAGATATGAGCATGCAAATACATTTAAAAAGCTATCAAAAAGTAAAAAAGAGAAGAAAAACATATTAAGCATTAGCTGCTCCATTAAATAAACCACCAGAAATCAGCTTTACAATTATTGAGGCTATCTTCTGTATATACATGAACTTTTCTTGTTTTTCCATAATCACCAGCTAAACTGTGATACGCAGTGTGTTGCTTGACAGTGTTACTGCTTTAATATTTGTGTTTCATTCAACAGATATGCTTCAGATTTAAAAAGACATGCCCATCAGTAATGTTAGCAGCGGCATCTTCTGTACATGACTCAAATCTCTTTTGTTTGATTTCAGTTTTGTTTAATTTTTGATCAGAGATAATCATACTCGTGCTTCTAAAATTATGCTCTCAGAAATATTGTTATTGTTGTTTTTTGTTTCCTATACAGTATGTTCTAAAAAGTAAGAGTGTTATCCTATCTCTTTGGAATCATAAAATGTGAAGAATAGACTTGGACATTTTATGTTAAGGTTTCTATAATTCTAGCCTGGTGGGTATTTTTATATTTCATGAATTAAATAGTATATTATAGCAATTAGCTATTATCTAAGTTTTGAATGGGTTGAAATTATATTTCAATTTATAGTCTTCTTTATGACAGTAGATCCATAAATGTTTCATTCAATAAAATAGAATTAAATTGAAAGCTTAGTTTTAACCTAGTTTAAACAGTTTTTTAAAATTTTATTAATTTTATTCACTCATTTTTATGGTCGGCTCAGCCCTCCCCCAGGTCAGGGCTGGTGCAGCATGTGGTGCTGGGGATCGAACCGCGGTCCCTGAAGCCACCCAAGCTTTCCCAAGCAGGCGCTTTAGACCACTGAGCCATCCCACCGGGCCCCTATTAATTTTAATGAGAAATAATGAGACAGTTTCAAAATAGGTTAGTAGGACAGCTACAATAACTATTACATTGCATATTGTTGCCTTTGTAGTAGTTGTTCAGAGTACAAGATACAGACATGATATCTTTTCTAAACACTATTAGTACAAATCTTTCTTCTCATTGAACTTAAGAAAAAGTAGCTATATATATAGTCCAGTAGTCCATAATGGTAGTGGGTTATCAGTGGAACTGGCAATGTCGGAAACTGTTGACTTGAGCCTTTTACAACTTTGCATATTAATATGGTTTTACTTTTTATACCTCGTGGTTAGACTTTTGAACTGGATAGTTAAGACCAAATTAAAGCAAGACCTATATAACAAAAAATATAACTTGTATCTGGTAAGGTCAGTCAAATCCCTTCAGGATTTACCCTGAAACCATGTACAGCGTTTTGTAGAACTTTTACCAGTGTCAGCCATCCGGATGAGTCACAGCTATTGCTTGACCAATTTGTTCTCTGTGAAAGCCTGAGAGAATGTTTTCTCTCTAGGTGACTTCCCTTAGGCATACTATGCATCATTGGTCCCTTTCCTTTGTAGGTCCATAATCTCCTTGAACAGAAAATTTGGGACACTACTGAGTTACAGGATGTTACATACAGGTTCTCTTATGTCCTGAGTTTTCACTGACCTTGAGGGGCTAGGGCCAAAATATTGACTATTCTTTTTTTTTTGTCTTTTTGAGACAGGGTCTCGCTATGCAGTTGAGGCTGGTCCTGCGCTCACTTTTGTAGCCCAGGCTGGTCTCGAACTTGCACCAATCCTCCTGCCTCAGCCTCCCAAGTGCTGGGATTACAGGCGTGAGCCACCACGCCCGGCTTATTCTTTTTTTTTTTTTTTTTTTTTT